>LBNU01020732.1:38172-67199 GCA_014162995.1 Artemisia annua | reverse complement strand
TACGCCAAAAATGACCTTTCGTCACACATGTCGTTTTTTAACGGTCACACTCTGACATTTTTTACGTGAGTAAAGGTACCAGCGTTAAATAAACAGCACACTTGATCCGATTTGTGTGACCATTTCGTAAACTATTTGTCACGCATTTGTGTATATTATGTGACTAGAGGGTAACTGGTAAATATTTTTCCATCATTTAGTCACGTTTATTTTGGGACGTGTGTACCGATGCAAATCAGCTCGAAACATTAGTCAGCCTATAGGAGTATACATATGTGACAAATATATGTCACAACAATTGACCAGCTGTGACCAAAGAAGATATATTGGTCACACGAAGTACTTGTGTATTGTGGCTAAATGTATATAGTCAAGTTGTCACACATGTTATAAACGTGAGCTGCGTTCTTTGCTGAATAGTTACCCACATATGAATTTTTAAATGTGTGACAAACTAAAATTCAGTTTATCTTTATTCGACTAACAATCGCATTTAAAGTTGACAAAATATAAATTTACACCAATCTTAAGTAAACCTGAGGTGTGAAACCCTTGCCAAATGTCATATATAATCAAGGTCAAAACAAAACCATACAAACATGATTAAGTGGAACGAAATTCGACACATATGGTCACGTAAGTTTATTGTTGTGGTCTAAAGTTTAATGTGTGTTTGCTTGCCAAATCCTAATGTGTATAGTCACAGTTATTTGAAGCAACGAATCATGTGACTATAGGCTTTACATATGGTCACATTATAAGGGTTATTTATGTGACCAATACATATGGCCACACATTAATGATAACTTATCTAAATTTTGAGGGGTTAGATGTTGTAATCATTGTTCATATGTTATGGATTGTGTTTTCTTTGTTTCTAAAGCCTAACAATTTGCAGGAAAGGCAAAAGAAAACGCTGTTTGGATTTGAATTGAAGTTAATGCTGCTTGGCATAAATTAAATGCTGCTAGGCCAAACTTAAATGCTAGCCATAATTAATGTGCCTCTTCCTAATGAGCATTGGATGCGGTTTGCCTGTGGAAAACTGAGTATTGCAAAAAATATAAAATACATTGAGATAAAAATAAATGCCACAAAAATATATAAAACGATTCCATTTTCATTAAATAAAAAATATAAACATAACAAAAAGAATACAAAACGTTATATAATCAATACAAGCTAACCACTGATTCTTCTCTTGGGAGGGGGATCCATGAAGCAAGATGAAGATTGTCATAGTCATGTGATCCCAAAGGATCATCATCGCTGATGACAGATTTCATCTTCTTTTTCAAGTTTAGCAGGCGGTCCCTTCCTTCTTGCCAAGCCTTTGATCAGCTTGTTTGGCTTTGTGCTTCTTCCTTTTGCTTCCTTTGATTCTTCTACCATTCCTTCCTCCTTCCTCTCCCTTATTTTATCCATTTCTTCAAATACAAAACTGCAGATGTTTGGTGTTGGATGATGATGCCGCTGTAAAAATAAAGCACATAAATAAACGGTTGAAATGGACCAAATTAAGAAATGAATTATAAGTGTGAACGTATATATCTAATTAAATATATAACCCAAAGAATGTTCTTTGTAGGAGGATGTTTAAAAAACTGGTAATTAAATATGTGTAAGAAACAAAAACCACAAACCTGCTTGATCCATTTGCAGATTTCGAATGTTGTGTTAAGTATGTGTTTAATTTGAGAATGATGGGAACTGAGTAACAAAGGTAAAAAGTTTTTATAGGCCTACTAAGTGTCCGTTTTTCTAGGCTTATATTCAAATCGCTCTAGAAGAGCTTTTTTTTACCAATTTCATACATGCATGTCTTTTTATCAACAAATTCATCACCCTCTTTTAAGATAACAGAACCATTGTTGTTGTATTTCATGGTATTCGATATCTTAATTTCATGACTTGGTGGATCGGGTGGAGTAGGCATATATTGGAATGGATTAGTTGTTTGCCATTTTGGCACAATTTGATGGTTTAAAAATGAATATGTACTACCAATATTTTCAAAAGTTTCATTTTTTGGTTGGTTATTATAGATATTCTGGACTGCATTATTACATTCGTTGTAATTTTCCAAATGTTCATTTTGTGGTATTTGCGAATCATTGTAAAAACTTTGAGGATCAAAATCATTAGGAAATAAAGTATCATTAAGATCGACATCTAATGAGTTAGAAGAAGATGGATTTACCTTTGAACTTGTGACAATCATGTTAATTAAAAGTTTAGGCAATGCAGCCTTTGGCTTACAAACTTCATTAGCGAAAAATTGAACATCATCATCATCAATTATGTGGACCGGACCATGCGGCATTTTGTAAGAAAACCGTAAATCGCATCCTTTGCTAATTTTGAACTTTTTCTTCACATATGATACTAACCTAGTGTATGTAATATCTCGGCTTAGTGAAACCCCATAACTACTGCCATCTTCAAAAACAAGATACACATGAAATTTAGTGCTCGAAATACTCATATTTTTTGGATGGATATTTGAGTAGACCTTTCAATAGTAGTATTCCATATAGTTTATATAGTTTATAACTCAACATTTAAATAAAGTCGATTAGTTAAGCAGCCGATCAGTCGAGCATTTGTTACTGATTTTTATCAATCCTTATGTTGTAACGACTTATTTTTTTTTATTTCTAGGTTTAATAATATATCCATCTCCCCAACTACCAGTCGATCAGTCGAGCATGGGACACTTGTCAAGCTATGGGTTCAGTTGACTGATCGACTGGTAGTTGGGGAGGTGTATATATTTAATGTGAGGTAGATGATAACTATAAATGCTATAATAACTCACACTTAAATTTTACATCCACCACCACATTAAATATATCCATCTCCCCAACCACCAGTCGAGCAGTCAACTGAACACATAGCTTGACAAGTGTCCCATGCTCGACTGATCGACTGGTAGTTGGGGAGATGGATATATTTAATGTGAGGTAGATGATAACTATAAATGCTATAATAACTCACACTTAAATTTTACATCCACCACCACGTTAAATATATCCATCTCCCCAACTACCAGTCGATCAGTCAACCGAACCCTTTATTTTGACAAGTGTCTAATGCTCGACTGATCGACTGGTAGTTAGGGAGATGGATATATTTAATGTGAGTTATTATATGCTAGATATTTGTAACACTTGTCCTCAAAAATAATCTCAAAAAGTCCTATCATCAAACAAATTCATATGGATCCATTCATATGTCGATGTAGAAATGGAAAAATAATTCTACGAAAATCAACTAAGGATTATAGCTTTGGTAGACTTTTCTACTCATGTCCTCTTTCAAAGGTTAGCAATCTAATATTTCACGTATATGCTACTTATTAGTTAAAACTTTATTTAATAACAATTTCTTAATATGTGACAGCCAACAAAAAAAGAATATGGATGTAAGTATTTTGAATGGAAGGATGAATTTGATCAACGTCACGGTTTAAGTTCTTCTAATTCATCTCCGGGCCCAACCGAATGTTCCAAATGCAAGTTCAAAGATCTACAAATAAACATGCTAGAGACAAAATTAAAGATGTTGGAGACAAGACTCGAATTGGCAATGAATCCAGACAACCACGCATGTACGTCGGGTGCATTGTTGAATGAGTTGTTAGAATCAGTTGGAAATCTTTTTGTCTAGTAGTAATATTTGTGTACAACATTTGTTTAATGTTTTAGTGTTTAACGTTTAACGTGTTGAATGTGTTGAATGATGTTTAATAGTCGAGTCGAGCAGTTGAGCAGTCGAGTAGTCGAGCAGTCGAGCAGTCGAGAAGTCGACTTAGTCAAATAATATTCGTCTAAATCAAATCCAACAAGTGAGAGACTTAAAAAAACAATATTAAAAAATTACAACAATTAAAATTAAACACATATTACACTTCCAATGGAACCGTATCATCGGAGACACCACATTTCTTATTGTAATATTAAGATAGTGATTGCCAGATTGTTTAGGAGAAAACACAGAACGTTATGAAGTATCAAAACAGCTCCGACAACCATCTTGTTTTCAAATCTTTCATCATTAAGCACTTTGTGATGTATCTTACCTGACATTAAACCTGATACGTCTTTCAATGTTACTGTAAGATCACCCAAAACATTTGGAGTACAAGACTTGATTATCCCAATAACCTTTTCAAGTTTTCCTTTCTTGAGAAATTTTTGACATCGGCAAAATAACCAATCATGATACCTCCGTTAGATTTCATATACTCCACCGCCCTAATCCATTGTAACACCTGGTATTTTTTCTAAAATCTAATCCTAGCCAAACTTCTATTTTTAGAGCCAGAAACGTTTTAAAACTTTAAAGCATGTTAAATTGGATTTGAAGAGCGTGAGATATATTGGGAACGAGAATTTATTTGTAGACTAGCTCAGCACAACCTAGAGAAACTCGAATTTGTTTCATTTGCCAAATTATTTGATTTATTTTGAGTTTGAGAAAAACTCTGAAGTTTATGCTTGATTTTATTGGAAAAACTATTTCGAGAACGATGGCGCAAGTTTCGTAATTTTTCGAGTCCGTTTGCTATATCATTCGAGTCCCAAACCGTTTTTATGAAAGGTTTAGCTAAAAACCCACCCAAATCTCCACCTATATATACCCCCACCTTACACCCTTCACTCATTTTACCACTCCTAAAAACACACACACATTCTCCTTCATCTCTCTACCTTTCTCTCTCTAAAATCCGGCCACCTATCCCTTCGCCGGCGCCGCCTCTAATTCCGGCCACCGGAAAATTTTCCGGCAACCATCACTTACACCACCTACCCTATCTTGTAGATCGGGACATTCCCGACTCATCCCCGCAAACCATTTCACCCCAAAGATTACGACGCGCCCTAGATCTACAAAATAAAGATTCGACTTTCGTAATATTCCGGCCACCTTCATTTTCCGGCGAGACCTTGGTAACCGAACCCTCCCCCACCCCTAGAACGCACGTTTTCTTAATAAAAACATCATTTTACCAAAACCCTAATTTCGTAATAATTAAAAACCGAAGGTTTTGTCTTTTGTTTTTGTTAAATTCGTATGAACTCGTGTGGATTCTTGGTTCTTAGTTCGAATGGGTCACGACTCGGTCCCAACTCACCGAGTCAACTCGTGACTCGGTGAGGTTTTTGATTTATTTGTAGTTTTGGTAATATTGGGTGACAAATGGGNCACGCGCCCTAGATCTACAAAATAAAGATTCGACTTTCGTAATATTCCGGCCACTTTCATTTTCCGGCGAGACCTTGGTAACCGAGCCCTTCCCCCACCCTTTCGAACACGTTTTAATTATAAAAACTCAAATAAAACAAAACCCTAATTTCGTAATAATTAAAAACCGAAGGTTTTGTCTTTTGTTTTTGTTAAATTCCTATGAACTCGTGTGGATTCTTGGTTCTTAGTTCGAATGGGTCACGACTCGGTCCCAACTCACCGAGTCAACTCGTGACTCGGTGAGGTTTTTGATTTATTTGTAGTTTTGGTAATATTGGGTGACAAATGGGACATGATTTTGTGTTTGGAATTGAGTTTTGGGTCCGTTTGGTTGTTTGCGTGGTTCGGCAGCCCTAGGCCACCACCACCGAACCATATTGGTGGTGGTGGGTGGTCATGGGTTGTGGTGGTGATGTTATTTGGTCACTTGGTTTGTGAATAATTAGGTTAGATTGGTTTTGGTGAAGCCGATGTGGCATTGGGATTGAAGTTGTGGTTATTAGGATTAGTGACGGGTTTAGGAATAGATTTTGGTATATTTGGTTGAGGCGAATATGGGATTGTGAAGTGTTGTTTTAGTACTTTTGTCGGGGATACAGTCTTAGTCTTCGGGTTGGTTTATTATTTAATAACTCGTGACTAAACGATACTTTATTATTTATAACTTTTTATACTTTATTATTACTAATAACATTTTTATAATATAAAACTACTATTATTATATTTATATAAATTATAATACGTAAGCTTAATTATATTTCTAAAAAAAAATATTATTATTATATTCTATTAGCTGAAACTTACTTCTTTTATATATATATTTATTATTTATTTATTTATTATGGTGCAGATATAGTGGACAGTGAAGCGTTTTGAGGGACCGTTATGGTCAACAGAAGCCACATTGTTGAGTTGGAAGTACCCTGTAAATCACGTGGATAGTATATAGTGATTGAGCAATAAACGCTAGTACTATGAAAGGCAGGCTAGCCGCAGGGAGATAGGAAGGTGTGAAATCGTAAATGATGTGAACATAATAATACATTTAGACCAGCTACGATGGGTAGTGTATATGTGAGAGCCTATTGAAGGGTATCGTAATATCCGCTCTGTGTATGATACTGAATGACAGGTATTATTAGTGTGATCTGTGCGTTCTGAGACTGTGGTTGAACTAAATGACGATATTGTTTGCATGTGCTCATGGTATTTGAGATGATCTATGCGACACTCTGTTACATCGAGACGGTAGGGGTACGTTAGGCCCTTAAAGATGCTTAACGCGTACCTGGAACCGAACTATACGAAATGCGTCGATAACCTGAACAACTTATGGACAACTTGAATGATATATCAATCATATTAATATTCTACAAACAGGATTTATCTATCTGGAAGATATACGTTAATTATGATAGATAAGCGTCTGAGGATCTGGAAGCGACGAATGAGCTGTTATAATATACAACGGGGTGCAGGTACAGCTGCAGAAATATTTTACCTCATGGTTAGCAGGAAATATGAACATGATACATAAGTGAATATACTACATATATCACAGTTTCATTCATCACAAGAAATCGATAATGCAAGTATATAACAAATCACTAACTTTAAGAAGAAAAATGGGTAAATTACAGAGAGAACTATTAGGAATGTTGTTTTATTCCTATTCGTGTCTTATTGTATATCTTCTGCTTTCTCTCCACTTATCTATCCTTTGATGAAGTAATTCTTCGGTTTCTTGATTGTATTTCTTCATATTATGCTAATTATGCAAGTTCTACACGACTTATTCATTTTACATGTCCTCATGCTATCGCTGAACGACAAGGAGCTGACATAGAGTATTGGAAATAGTGTATATACGGTGCGAAATGGCTGCGATGAAATAACGTCTGATTTATAAATGAACTCTCTCATATACAAAGCAAACTTCATAACTTGTTTTTCAACAGCTGTCGAAACAGTACTCATTTGCCTGAAGTTTATAGTAATTACTAAATTTGGTCTCTGGCAACATCACACAATCTTCTCTCCATTCCCCTTCCCTTTTCCATCATCTCTGCCTTTCTTGCCTTTCCCTGGGTCCATGTTATGAAGCACCAGATCTAGCAGGAAGACCAATCACTACCTTCTCTGATTTTGGGAAGTGGAGGGTTTGATCTTCTGACCAGGCAAAGACAATGGTGGTAAATTATGATTGGAACTTCTGGTGTCCTTAGTTCGAATAGCATAGGATATGTAGACTGACGGAGTTGATATGGTGATGCTAGACTAGATGAGACAGAAGTATATGGTTTGGTAACTGATTCTTTTGGGATCTTGAGGAGGAAGGAAATATGGTTCTTCATTTTCAGAAGATTTATCATCAGAGGTTAAAGGTAAAGGAACATTGAGTATGCCTTCTTTTCGAGCCTCTTCCTTGGTTTGCCAAGGTTTTCAGGGCATCCGGGTGGAAAATAATTACCCACCCATTGCTTCTGAAGATGATGATGAAGAGTTTCGGGGAATGGCAATTTATCTTCAATATGTTCATTTTCGGATTATCTCTGCATATATTGTCGAGATAGTGGTTAAATAAGTGTGTTAGGGAGGTTTATTGGAGAAATTTCAGATCCTGTCNTTTGGTGGTGGTGGGTGGTCATGGGTTGTTTTGGTTGAGTTAATTGGTCATTTGGGTTTGTTAATAAGTAGATTAGGTTAGTTTTGGTGAAGCCGATGTGGTATTGCGATTGAAGTTGTGGTTATTAGGATTAGTGACGGGTTTAGGAATAGATTTCGGTATATTTGGTTGAGGCGAACATGGGATTGTGAAGTGTTGTTTTATTTTGTCGGGATACGGTCTAGTCTCGGGTTGGTTATTATTAATAACTCGTGACTAAAACGATACTATTATTATTTATAACTTTATTATACTATTATTATTACTAATAAACATTTTTATAAATAAAAACTATTATTATTATTATTATTATTATTATTATTATTATTATTATTATTATTATTATTATTATTATTATTATTATTATTATTATTATAAATTCCTTATACGTTAGATGAAAACTAATAAATATAAACTTATATATATATAACTTGTTACCGTTACTTATTTGGACTATGGAATTGATATCCGCTTTGATGACTTATATTATGACTTGTGAACTTGTATTGGACGTATTGGATTTGCGGCTATGGTTATTTGGACTTATGGACCCTTTGGTACACGAGACGGTAGGGTACGTTAGGCCCTTAAAGATCTTAACGTACCTGGAACCCGAACTATACGAAATGGTCGATAAACCTGAACAACTAATGGACAACGTGAATGATATATCCAATCATATTAATATCTACACTTATATTATTATTAACGTTATTTGTATTTAAAAGAGTCGATGACTCGGGAAATGCTTTATAAACGGGCAGGTCATGCCGAAATTTACTAAAATTAATTATTATCTTTACTATACTTTATCAAATATAATCTTAATATATTTTGGGAAATGGGTAATACCGAGACTATTAGGAATTGTTGTCTTTATCTATTCGTGTCTTTTATTCTTTTCTGTTCTTCCTTTCTTTTGACGAGTATTCTTCGAGTCTTTGTTGTTTTCTCATATGTTTTAAGGTTCGCCGACTTGTTCTTTTCTATCTTTCTTCCACACGAGACTACTTTTGGAAAATGTTTTCTTTCAAACGCCATCATCTTTTATAAAACTTCATTCAAGCATTAACTATTAAAGTATTCGAGTACTATTGCTGAGTTATGATATTTATATGATTAGGTTGTGCTGAGGATTGTCTGCTGTGAGGCGTATTTGTTTGGTTGACATATATATCTCGTTACCTGCTGTTGTTAAGGTGTGATTCATAGCCCCACTTTTTATCTTTTAAATGTTTATAAACCCATGGGGTGAGATACATGCTTTAAATGTTTTCTGAGCACAAGTATTTTTGGTATGCTTTCCTGATTGGTATGCTTTCCTGACGATGTGCTAAGTAGCTCTGCCTTGCCTATGCAAGACCCTCAGATCATGAACCATTAATCACTTGCGAGTGAACGCGAATATAGGGATATAGCGCTATAGGAATTGACCCTCCCACTCCTTTTGCTAGATAGGCAAATTGTGGTGTACTATATTCGATTTGTCGAGTAAATGGCAAGTGCTCGACCTTGAGGGCATTGTTATACTATGAAATTCCGCGGTTATATTGATATTATGATTGTGGTTAACGTTTGCGTGTCATGAGCTTAGCATCATCAACAATGTTATATGCACAGGGATGCCTCTATACATTGGTTGTTATCTTGATTACCCGATATTAGCATATGTTGCTCATATCTTATGATTAAACCTTGTGCTCAACTTTATATTTTAAACCTATGGATTACACTCAACCTTTGTGTTGACTTTTTAAGCATGTATTTTCAGGTAATGATGTTTAGCTTGGCATGATGATATAATGGGCGTGGAGGAGTGGCATTGGCTGGAGTGGTATTCTGTCACGGCAGCTTAACTACTTTACTACCCTATTTTTACATGTCATTCGTCAAACCTTTTGTGTCTTTTACATTTCCGCTGCTATACTTTGTTTATTTTTCCGCTGCAAACTCTATTTACTTTTCCGCTGCAACTTTGACTAAAGAGTACTTGTACTCTAAACGGTTTGTAAATCGAATGATATGTTTTGGTCACATTTCAAACGTCCCGAGTTGTGGTCGTTTACTATAAATGTGCCTGGTTTCTATTTTCGTAATACCCCCAGCACGATAGCTGCCATATTTGAGTTGGGGGTGTTACAGAATGGTATCAGAGCCTACGTTTATAGAGAACGAGCTCGCACTCGACTATAAACTTTTTCCTGGAGTCAAAATGTTTTGAGACAGAAAGCCGCCAGCCCTTCATGCTACTTCGCGCCCAGGTAATTTATTTGAACTTTATATTTATACATGCCTTGATATTATGATTTAGTTGGAACTTCTCCACTATTATGCTTTGGCTTATAAAATGTTTTCCGCGAAAATTTGGCTAGTGTTTTTATACCTTCCTTATGCTCTTGTAGAGTATAATGTCTGTCCCAGTCCCACCAGTTGTTGACCCATTGCTATTAGAAGATGAGATGGAGTTAGATGTTGATGTTGGTTTGGATGATGAGGTAGGTTTAGAGGATGATGTTGGTTTGGATGATGAGGTAGGTTTAGAGGATGATGTTGGTATTGATGATGATGATGATGATGAGGATGATGAGGAGGATGATGATGATGAGGAGGTTATGGATGAGGATCAGGATGTTCCTCCCTTGCCACCTTCGCCTGTGTTTTCGGATGTGACTTATGAGTCGGATACGTCTGAGGCATTAGGGTATGCGCTTGAGACCGAGGTTCCGACGACGTATGAGGTTGGTGAGTCTTCGACAGTTGCTAGTGTTACTCCGGCAGAGCTTAGAGCTTTGCTGAGTCATTTGAGACGGGATGTAGCCTGGTGTAGGAATAGCCATAGGAACATCAGTAGACGTGTGGGTGATAGGCAGTTTGAGGTTGCAGGATTGAGACGAGAGGTGCAGGATGATAGGAGAGTAGCAGGAGAGATGTATTTGGAGCACCAGAGGCAGGGTGAGAGGTTGAGTATGTTGGAGCAGTCGAACGCTAGGGTGCAGGAGCGTTTGGATTTGCTAGATGGGAGAATGGCTGAGATGAGTAGGATGGTGGATCAGTTGACTATGAGAGAGGTGTTTCTTGATATAGACAGCAGACGACATTATCGTAGCATTCAGTCATTATGGGATGAGCTTCATGCTACGCAGTGGCAGGTGTACTATGACAGGTTGGCTAGGTTCAGGCCTAGTGACAGTGTTGATGTGATGGCTGTGTATGGAGGTCGTAGAGAGAGCAGTGATTAGACATTCATGGTTGTTAGTATCTTTGATAGTAGTTTATCTAGTACGTATCGACTGACTAGTTCGGTTGATAGATTTTATCAGAAGCTTGTATTTGTTTTGCAATTCTTGTAAGACCAATGTCAAGTATGAAATCTATGATGTATTATGATGATGTACTATTAACGGTGTTGACCTATGCTATGTTATGTCTTTTCTTTTGGGGTATTGTTGGTCTTGCACTATAATTCTGACACATTGATCAAATACTTACAATGGTTGTGAATGTATTGATTGATAGAATTATGCCTCCTAAGAGAATGACCCCAGCTGCCATTCAGCAGTTGATTGATGAAGGGATTGCAGCAGCGCTTGCTGGGCAAGCAGGTGTCCATCAGGATGTTGGACAGGCTGGAGTTCGAGTGGTTCCCAATAACCATTTCTGTACTTTTAAGGAGTTTATGGATTGTAAGCCTACTACCTTCAAAGGAACTGAAGGAGCAGTTGGATTGACTCAGTGGTTTGAGAAGATGGAGTCGGTGTTTCAAAGGAGCAATTGTACTGAGAACAACAAGGTGAAGTACGCGACGGGTACATTGTTGGAGCATGCCTTGTCATGGTGGAATGCTTATGCCCAAGAGAAAGGGATGGAGAATGCATTCAGCACCACTTGGGATGACTTTAAGGCAGCTATGATTAAGAAGTATTGTTCTCGTGGTGATTTGAGGAAGTTGGACACAGAGTTTTACTACTTGGCTGTGAAGGGCCATGATCTTGCTGCATATGTGCGCCGCTTCCAGGAGTTGAAGGTATTCTGTGCTCACATGGTGCCTGATAATGAGAAGTTGCTTGAGAAATTCATTGGAGGATTACCTGCGAGTATCCAAGGACATGTGACATCTTACAATGCTGAGACTTTGGATGACACCATCAGCATGGCTGAACGTCTTATGGATCAAGTGATTAAGCATGGTGCTGTTCAGAAGGGAAATCACTTTGACAATAAGAGGAAGTGGGAAGATAACCGAAGGAACAACAACTCCAACTACCGCAACAACAACAACAACCAGTATCGTAACCACAATCACCATAACCAGCAGAACAGGAGACAAGAGACCGTTAAGGCTTTTGTGGCTGCACCAGCACAAGGAGGAGTGAATGCTGGGCAGCAGGCTCGTTGTGGTAAATGCCAGCAGCACCATACTGGACCGTGTGCTGTGAGGTGCATGAAGTGTCAGAAGGTTGGACACATTGCGAGGTTTTGTAAAAGCAAAGTTGTGGCAACAGGAGCGAATGCTCAGCCCGTAGTTACTTGCTTTGGATGTGGAGAGCGTGGCCATTATAGGAGCCAATGCCCTAAGAATGCTGGACAAGGAAATGGAGGTGCTCGAGGTAGAGTGTATGTGATGGGGAATGGTGAGCAACATCAAGATCCGAATGTTGTCACTGGTACGTTTCTTCTCAACAACCTTCGTGTTAGAGTTTTGTTTGATTCGGGTGCCGATAGGAGTTTCATATCTTCTAAGATTGCGCCGTTACTCCGGCTTACCCCAACCCCGTTAGGTGTCAGCTTTAGCATTGAGCTAGCTAATGGTGATGTAGTAGATACCTATACCGTGATTCGAGGTTGTACCCTTACCCTTTTAGACCAACCGTTTAGTATCGATTTGATGCCGATAGAGCTTGGGAGTTTTGACGTTGTGATTGGAATGGATTGGTTATCCAAACACCAAGCGAGTATTGTTTGTGGTGAACGAGTTGTTCATATCCCTTTCGATGGAGAGATTTTGATTGTTCGAGGCGATAGGAGTGGAACTTGCCTGAACATCATATCGTGTATTAAGACCATGAAATACATCGAGAAAGGATATCATGCATTCGTAGCTCATGTGGCTAAGAAGGAGTCGGGAGAGAAGCGACTCAAGGATGTTCCTGTAGTGCATGATTTTCCTGAGGTATTTCCTGAAGATTTGCCGGGCCTTCCGCCAGCTCGACAAGTAGAGTTTCGCATCGATTTAGTTCCAGGAGCCGCACCTGTTGCGCGTGCGCCGTATCGACTAGCACCATCGGAGATGGAGGAATTGTCCAAGCAATTGCAGGAATTGCTGGATAAAGGATTCATTAGACCTAGTTCTTCGCCTTGGGGAGCTCCGGTATTGTTTGTGAAGAAGAAGGATGGATCGTTTAGGATGTGTATTGATTACCGTGAGTTGAATAAGTTGACGGTGAAGAACCGTTACCCGCTACCAAGGATAGATGATCTGTTTGATCAATTGCAAGGATCGAGTTACTACTCTAAGATAGACTTGAGATCTGGTTATCACCAACTCAGAGTTCGGGAAGAGGATATTCCCAAGACGGCGTTTAGGACCCGTTATGGTCATTATGAGTTCCAAGTTATGCCATTTGGTTTGACCAATGCGCCTGCAGTATTTATGGATCTCATGAACCGAGTATGTAAGCCTTATTTGGATAAGTTCGTGATAGTCTTCATCGACGATATCTTGATTTACTCCAAGAGTGAGGAGGAGCATAAGCAACATTTGGTGACGATTCTTAGCTTGCTCAAGGACGAGCAATTGTACGCGAAGTTCTCTAAGTGTGAGTTCTGGATTCGCAAGGTACAATTTTTAGGTCATGTAATCGATAGAGAAGGATTACATGTAGATCCCGCTAAGATTGAGGCTATTGAGAAATGGGCAACGCCTGTTAATGCCACAGAAATTCGTCAATTTCTAGGATTGGCTGGGTACTATAGGAGATTCATTGAGGGATTCTCCAAGATATCCAAACCGTTGACAGCGTTGACTCACAAGGATAAGAAGTACGAATGGGGAGATGAAGCAGAGAAAGCGTTTCAGATTTTGAAACAGAAGCTTTGTAGCGCACCGATATTGGCTTTGCCTGATGGAGTAGAAGATTTTGAGGTTTATTGTGATGCTTCGTATCAAGGATTAGGAGCAGTTTTGATGCAACGAGGGAAGGTTATGGCTTATGCTTCCCGACAGCTTAAGACTCATGAGGAGAAGTATACCACTCATGATTTGGAATTAGGAGCTGTAGTCTTTGCGCTTAAGTTGTGGAGACATTACCTTTATGGTACAAAGTGTGTTGTCTTTACCGACCACAAGAGTTTACAGCATATCATGGATCAGAAGGAGTTGAACATGCGACAACGGCGATGGTTAGAGACGTTGAGTGATTATGATTGTGAGATTCGATATCACCCTGGAAAAGCGAACGTTGTGGCTGATGCTTTGAGCCGAAAGGAACGGTTGAAGCCACTACGAGTTCGAGCTTTGGTGATGACGATCAATTCGAATTTACCCGCTCAGATTTTGCAAGCTCAAGAAGAAGTAGTGAGACAAGGAAATCTCAAGGAAGAGAAACTTGATGGAATGATTGAGAAAGAGAAGTTGGAGAAACGAACGGATGGAACTTTGTGTTACAAAGGAAGAAGTTGGGTGCCTTTGTTTGGAGGACTAAGAGATTTGATTTTACTTGAGTCTCATAAGTCTAAGTATTCTATTCACCCAGGATCTGATAAGATGTATCAGGATGTGAAGAAGTTGTATTGGTGGCCCAATATGAAGGCTGAGATTGCTGATTATGTTCGTAAGTGTCTTACCTGTGCCAAGGTAAAGGCCGAACATCAGAAACCGTCTGGTTTGCTAGAGCAACCTGAGATCCCAGAATGGAAATGGGAGAGGATTACGATGGATTTTGTCACTAAGTTACCTAAGACTTCTGTTGGATTCGATGCTATTTGGGTAATAGTCGATCGATTGACGAAATCTGCTCACTTTTTGCCGATTAAGGAGAACTATAGTATGGATAAGCTGACTAGACTCTACGTGAAAGAGATAGTCTCTCGACATGGAGTACCTGTGTCTATCATATCCGATAGGGATAGCAGGTTTACCTCGAAGTTTTGGCAGTCACTTCAGAACTCGTTTGGAACACAACTTGATATGAGTACCGCTTACCATCCACAGACCGATGGTCAAAGCGAGAGAACCATTCAGACTTTGGAAGATATGCTACGTGCGTGTGTGATAGATTTCGGAAATGGATGGGATATCCATTTGCCTTTAGTTGAGTTTTCCTACAACAATAGTTATCATGCGAGTATTAAAGCCGCACCGTTCGAAGCACTTTATGGTCGAAAGTGTCGTTCACCCATTTGTTGGGATGAAGTAGGAGAAGCACAGCTTATCGGTCCGGACTTAGTCCGAGAGACGACCGAGAAGATTGCTCAGATTAAGGAACGATTGAAAGTAGCTCGTGACCGTCAGAAGAGTTACGCAGATGTGAGGCGTAAACCCCTGGAGTTTCAAGTAGGAGATCGGGTTATGTTGAAAGTATCACCTTGGAAAGGTGTGATCAGGTTCGGTAAAAGAGGAAAGCTGAACCCTAGGTATGTTGGACCTTTCAAGATTGTAGAGAGGATTGGTCCCGTGGCATATAAGTTGGAATTGCCACCTGAGCTTAGTAGAGTTCATCCTACCTTCCATGTGTCCAATTTGAAGAAGTGTTTGGTTGATGAAACTGCGGTGATCCCGCTTGATGAGATTGAGATAGATGAGCAGTTACATTTTGTGGAAGAACCTGTTGAGATTATGGATCGCGAGATTAAGCGATTGAAGAAGAGTCGTATCCCTCTTGTGAAAGTTCGTTGGAATTCCAAGAGAGGACCTGAGTACACTTGGGAACGCGAGGATGAGTTTAAACGCAAGTACCCAAAACTCTTCAAAACCGGGACTGGTGACCTAGACTAAATCCGGGACGGATTTCTAAATATGATGTATGTTATGTAACACCTGGTATTTTTCCTAAAACCTAATCCTAGCCAAACTTCTATTTTTAGAGCCTGAAACGTTTTAAAACTTTAAAGCATGTTAAATTGGATTTGAGGAGCGTGAGATATATTAGGAACGAGAATTTATTCCTTGATTTACTCAGCACAACCTAGAAAACTCGAATTTGTTTCATTTGCCAAATTATTTGATTTATTTTGAGTTTGAGAAAAACTCTGAAGTTTATGCTTGATTTTATTGGAAAAACTATTTCGTGAACGATGGCGCAAGTTTCGTAATTTTTCGAGTCCGTTTGCTATGTCATTCGAGTCCCGAACCGTTTTTATGAAAAGTTTAACTAATTGGCGAGACTAGTCCCTTGAGTTTATTTTCAATAAACACCCTACACTTTATTTAATTACAATCCCACCTAAACCCTTTACCCTATATAAACCCCCATATAATACTTCCACTCATTTTATTTATCACAAAAACACACACACTCCTCTCTCTTCTCTCTTCTTTCTCTCTCTACCCACGACCGGCCAACCCTCCCCCGCCGGCTATATTTCCGGCCACCGGAATATTTTCCGGCAACCACCAATCACACCACCTACCTATTTTGATAGATCGGGACACCCCCGATTCATCCCCGCAAACCATTTATCCTAAAAATCAAAGACGCGCCCTAAATCTAAGAAATTAACCTTCGAATTTCGTACTATTCCGGCCAAACCCATTTTCCGGCGAGCTAAGTGGTAACCGAACCTCCCCCACCCCTTATTCTCACGTTTTCTTTTATAAAAACTCAAAAACCACAAAACCCTAATTTCGAAATTTATATTAAATCCGATTTACATATGTTTTCTTTTATAAAACTTGTTTAAAAATGGTTTTAATAATAAAAACTCGTGTGGTTTCTTGTTTGGTTCGTTGAGGTCGCGACTCGGATTGACTCACCGAGTCAACTCGGTTGACTCGGTGAGATTTGGTTATTATATGTGTTTGGTTCGAGTTAGGTGACGAAGGAGTTATATTTTTGGTTGTTTTGGATTTTGTCGAGGTCCGTTTGGTTGGTTACGAGCGTCGGCAGCCCACGCCACCACCACCGAGCCATGGTGGTGGTGGTGGGAGGGTATATTTATTATTGTTTTTGTTATAAGTATTGTTGTTGGTGATATTGGTTTAGTTGTGTTTGGATTCGGACGAGTTTGGTTAAGCCGAAGGGTATTGCGAAATGTATTTGGTTGGTTATTAGGTTAGTTGACGGGTTTAGGATTAGATTTGGTATATTTTGGTTGAGGCGAGAACATGGGATTGTGGATTGGTTATGTTTTGTCGGGATATGGTTTTGGTCTCGGATGGTTATTATTATTATCATTATTATTAGTTTTAAACAGTTAAACGGTAAATATTAATAAGGAATAATAACTATGAAATTTAAAATGTAAATTGTTAAAGTTAATTTGATTTGGATGACGGATTTGATATCCGCATTGATGACTTATATTATGACTTGTGAACTTGTATTGGACGTATTGGATTTGCGGCTATGGTTATTTGGACTTATGGACCCTTTGGTACACGAGACGGTAGGGTACGTTAGGCCCTTAAAGATCTTAACGTACCTGGAACCCGAACTATACGAAATGGTCGATAAACCTGAACAACTAATGGACAACGTGAATGATATATCCAATCATATTAATATCTACACTTATATTATTATTAACGTTATTTGTATTTAAAAGAGTCGATGACTCGGGAAATGCTTTATAAACGGGCAGGTCATGCCGAAATTTACTAAAATTAATTATTATCTTTACTATACTTTATCAAATATAATCTTAATATATTTTGGGAAATGGGTAATACCGAGACTATTAGGAATTGTTGTCTTTATCTATTCGTGTCTTTTATTCTTTTCTGTTCTTCCTTTCTTTTGACGAGTATTCTTCGAGTCTTTGTTGTTTTCTCATGTGTTTTAAGGTTCGCCGACTTGTTCTTTTCTATCTTTCTTCCACACGAGACTACTTTTGGAAAATGTTTTCTTTCAAACGCCATCATCTTTTATAAAACTTCATTCAAGCATTAACTATTAAAGTATTCGAGTACTATTGCTGAGTTATGATATTTATATGATTAGGTTGTGCTGAGGATTGTCTGCTGTGAGGCGTATTTGTTTGGTTGACATATATATCTCGTTACCTGCTGTTGTTAAGGTGTGATTCATAGCCCCACTTTTTATCTTTTAAATGTTTATAAACCCATGGGGTGAGATACATGCTTTAAATGTTTTCTGAGCACAAGTATTTTTGGTATGCTTTCCTGATTGGTATGCTTTCCTGACGATGTGCTAAGTAGCTCTGCCTTGCCTATGCAAGACCCTCAGATCATGAACCATTAATCACTTGCGAGTGAACGCGAATATAGGGATATAGCGCTATAGGAATTGACCCTCCCACTCCTTTTGCTAGATAGGCAAATTGTGGTGTACTATATTCGATTTGTCGAGTAAATGGCAAGTGCTCGACCTTGAGGGCATTGTTATACTATGAAATTCCGCGGTTATATTGATATTATGATTGTGGTTAACGTTTGCGTGTCATGAGCTTAGCATCATCAACAATGTTATATGCACAGGGATGCCTCTATACATTGGTTGTTATCTTGATTACCCGATATTAGCATATGTTGCTCATATCTTATGATTAAACCTTGTGCTCAACTTTATATTTTAAACCTATGGATTACACTCAACCTTTGTGTTGACTTTTTAAGCATGTATTTTCAGGTAATGATGTTTAGCTTGGCATGATGATAATTTGGGCGTGGAGGAGTGGCTAAGGCTGGAGGGGCGTTTATGTCACGGCAGCTTAACTACTTTACTACCCTATTTTGCATGTCATTCGTAAAACCTTTTGTGTCTTTTACATTTCCGCTGCTATACTTTGTTCATTTTTCCGCTGCAAACTCTATTTACTTTTCCGCTGCAACTTTGACTAAAGAGTACTCGTACTCTAAACGGTTTGTAAATCGAATGATATGTTTTGGTCACATTTCAAACGTCCCGAGTTGTGGTCGTTTACTATAAATGTGCCTGGTTTCTATTTTCGTAATACCCCCAGCACGATAACTGCCATATTTGAGTTGGGGGTGTTACAATTGATTATCATGTGATGTGTATGTTGTGATTGTGATTTGGATGAATGTTTCATCTACGTTAGACTTAAGAAAACTGGCTAACCTCCTATACGGTAACAAGCTTGAACGTCTTAGGAAACGTGAATCGTATGTGCGTTAATCGATTTTAAGGTAGTATTTCATGCGTAGGTTGCTATCGGTGAGCTTATGATAGGATACTTGACGTATCGTCATAGAGTGAGGTAGGAGCTTATAGAGTTAGGGAATTGAACGCACTCCCTACGACTTATTAGGAATACACNAATCGGTTTGTTCAGCAAACGGGTTGAAGAACTCATTACAAGGTGCACTGTCTTCTACGGTAGTAGTTGTAGGAGCAGTTGTATCAGGTATTTGAATATGATCAGGTTGAGCAGCGGAACTAGTGGATACAGCTGGTGCACTTTGATCAAAAGTGTCATCAAACAGTGGTGCGAACAAGGTTTCCAATTCTTTGTGGGTTGGTGACAGTGGTGCAGTTGAAGACTCTGGGAAGTTAAGACGGTTGGTTGCGGGTCCTAAGCTGTTGTGCTTAGAAGCCATAGTGGAAAGTTCATCGAAATTAGCGTGAATTGTCTCTTGAATTTCTCTTGTACGACGATTATAGATCCGAAAGCCTTTTGAATTTTCACAGTAGCCAATGAAGATACCTATGTCAGCTTTAGCTTTGAGCTTCCCAAAATCATCATGATCATTATGCGGATAGCAAAGAGCTCCGAACACATGAAAGTGTTGAACATTTGGTTTTCGTTTGTAAACAATATCATAAGGAGTTTTGTTGTGGCGTCTTGTTATCATACAGCGATTTTGAGTATAACATGCGGTTGAAACAGCTTCAGCCCATAAGTAATCTGGTAATTGAGCATTAATGAGCATCGTTCTTGCAGCTTCCACCAACGTTCTGTTGCGTCTTTCGACAACCCCATTCTGTTCTGGACTTCTAGCAATAGACGTTTGATGTTCAATACCCACTTTCTCAAATTACTCACGAAGAGTTTGATTCTTAAATTCGGTTCCATTGTCCGTTCTGACTATTCTGACTGTGTTTCGAAGTTGAACCTGAATTTTGTTAAGAAAGGTGATGATCATGGAAGGAGCTTGATTTTTGCTTCGAAGGAAGTAGACACAAGTCCATTTTAAGTAGTCNCAATACCCACTTTCTCAAATTACTCACGAAGAGTTTGATTCTTAAATTCGGTTCCATTGTCCGTTCTGACTATTCTGACTGTGTTTCGAAGTTGAACCTGAATTTTGTTAAGAAAGGTGATGATCATGGAAGGAGCTTGATTTTTGCTTCGAAGGAAGTAGACACAAGTCCATTTTAAGTAGTCATCAACAATTACTAATATGTAACTTTTGCCGTTAATTGTTTGAACACGCATGGGGCCACACAAATCCATATGAAGCAGATGAAGAACATGCGTAGAACTTGGTTCAGTTTTAGAGCTGAAGTGGGCACGTTTGCTCTTTCCTTGTTCACAAGCGGGACATAAGTGATCTTTTGAATATCTGAATCGAGGAAGGCCTTCAACTAGTTTGTGACGAGCAAGATCTGTCATGGTTTTAAAGTTGAGATGAGACATACGCTTGTGCCATAACCATGATTTTGTCAAAGTTGCCTTTGAAAGAAGACATATAGGAGAAGAAGCGATCATGTCTGACAAAGAGATTATATAAAGACTGTTCCCACGAGTGCCGGACATAAGATCATTTCCATGTAAGTCGCGAACGAAGCAAGTTTTCTCTCTGAATGCTACTTCCAAATCCCCATCACAGAATTGACCGACTGAGAACAGATTGTGACCAAGGCCTTCGACATAATACACATGACTAATTTCGATGTTACCACTTGTAACACCCCAACTCAAATACGGCAGCTATCATGCTGGGGGTATTACGCAAATAGAAACCAGGCACATTTATAGCTAACGACCACAACACGGGACGTTTATAAATGTTGCAAAACATATCATTCGAATTACAAACCATTTAGAGTACAAGGACTCTTAAGTCAAAGTAGCAGCGGAAAAAGTAAATAGAGTTTGCAGCGGAAAATAAACAAAGTTTAGCAGCGGAAGTAACAAAAGACACAAAAGGTTTTACGAATGACATGCAAATAAAGATAGAAAGATAGTAAAGCTGCCTTGACAGAAATGCCTCTCCAGCCTTAGCCACTCCACTATGCCCCAAGTATCAAGCTTCAAAGCTAATTATTAATATCATTATTACCTGAAACACATGCTTAAAAAGTCAACACAAAGGCTGAGTGTAATCCATAGGTTTAAATAATAAGGTTGAGCACAAGGTTTTAATAATAAGATATGAGCAACAAATGCAAATATCGGGTAATCAAGGTAAAAACCAATGTATAGAGGCATCCCTGTGCATATAACATTGTTGATGATGCTAAGCTCATGACACGCAAAACGTTAACCAACAATCATAGTATCAATATAACCGCGGAATTTCATAATATAATAGTGCCCCCAAGGCCGAGTACTTGCCAATTACCCGGCAAAATCGAATATAGTACACCACAATTTGCCTATCCAGCAAAAGGAGTGGGAGGGTCAATTCCTATAGGCCTATATCCCTATATTCGCGCTCACTCGCAAGTGATTAATGGTTCATGATCTGAGGGTCTTGCAATGGCAAGGTAAAGCTACTTAGCACATCGTCAGGAAAACATACCAATCAGGAAAAGCATACCAAAAATACTTGTGCTCAGAAAACATTTAAAGCATGTATCTCACCCCATGGGTTTATAAACATTTAAAAGATAAAAGCGGGGCTATGAATCACACCTTAACAATAGCAGGAAACGAGATATATCAACTAATCAAATAATGCGTCATAGCAAATAATCCTCAGCACAACCTAATCAATATAAATATCATAACTCAGCAATGGTACTCGAATATTTCAATAAACAATGCTTGAATAAAGTTTTATAAAAGACAATGGCACTTGAAAGAAAATAGTCTTTAAAAGTCTCGTGTGGAATAAAGATAGAAAAGAATAAGTCGGCGAAACGACAAAATACGCAAGAAAGACGAATGAATACTCTAAGAAAGTCGTCGAAAAGAAATGGAAAGAAAAAGAAATGAAAATAAAGACACACTCAAATAATTAACAAATCGCTAATAACAAGTCTCGGTTTTACCCATTTTCCCAAAGTAACGTTGAAATAGAAGAGCTGGCGGCTTTTTGTCTCAAAACATTTTGACTCCAGGAAAAAGTTTATAGTCGAGTGCGAGCTCGTTCTCTATAAACGTTGTCTCTGATACCATTCTGTAACACCCCCAACTCAAATACGGCAGCTATCATGCTGGGGGTATTACGCAAATAGAAACCAGGCACATTTATAGCTAACGACCACAACACGGGACGTTTATAAATTTTGCAAAACATATCATTCGAATTACAAACCATTTAGAGTACAAGGACTCTTAAGTCAAAGTAGCAGCGGAAAAAGTAAATAGAGTTTGCAACGGAAAATAAACAAAGTTTAGCAGCGGAAGTAACAAAAGACACAAAAGGTTTTACGAATGACATGCAAATAAAGATAGAAAGATAGTAAAGCTGCCTTGACAGAAATGCCTCTCTAGCCTTAGCCACTCCACCATGCCCCAAGTATCAAGCTTCAAAGCTAATTATTAATATTATTAGTACCTGAAACACATGCTTAAAAAGTCAACACAAAGGTTGAGTGAAATCCATAGGTTTAAATAATAAGGTTGAGCACAAGGTTTTAATCATAAGATATGAGCAACGAATGTAAATATCGGGTATTCAAGGTAACAACCAATGTATAGAGGCATCCCTGTGCATATAACATTGTTGATGATGCTAAGCTCATGACACGCAAAACGTTAACCAACAATCATAGTATCAATATAACCGCGGAATTTCATAATATAATAGTGCCCCCAAGGCCGAGTACTTGCCAATTACCCGGCAAAATCGAATATAGTACACCACAATTTGCCTATCCAGCAAAAGGAGTGGGAGGGTCAATTCCTATAGGCCTATATCCATATATTCGCGCTCACTCGCAAGTGATTAATGGTTCATGATCTGAGGGTCTTGCAATGGCAAGGTAAAGCTACTTAGCACATCGTCAGGAAAGCATACTAATCAGGAAAAGCATACCAAAAATACTTGTGCTCAGAAAACATTTAAAGCATGTATCTCACCCCATGGGTTTATAAACATTTAAAAGATAAAAAGCGGGGCTATGAATCACACCTTAACAATAGCAGGAAACGAGATATATCAACCAATCAAATAATGCGTCACAGCAAATAATCCTCAGCACAACCTAATCAATATAAATATCATAACTCAGCAATGGTACTCGAATATTCCAATAAACAGTGCTTGAATAAAGTTTTATAAAAGACAATGGCATTTGAAAGAAAAATAGTTTTCAAAAAGTCTCGTGTGGGTGACGAGAAAGATAAAAAGAATATATCAGCGAAATGACCAAGTACGCAAGAAAAGACGAAAGAATATCTCGAAGAAAAGAGGTCGAAGTGAAATGGATACAAATGCAAATGAACAATCAATACAATAATACTAGTTTCGGCTCTTTACCCATTTTCCCAAAATAACGTTGAAAAAAAAAGGGTTTTTGAATTAAATAGTAGTTGGTAAAATAGTTTGAAGTTTATAAAGAATTTTACGAAATTTCGGCATGACCTGCCCGTTTATAGAATATTTCCCGAGTCAACGACTCTTTTTATTTTTAAACAACGCTAATATTTTATATAAATATGATTGGATATATCATTCACGTAGTCCATTAGTTGTTTAGGTTTATCGACCATTTGGTATTGTTCGGGTTCCAGGTACGTTAAGATCTTTAAGGGCCTAACGTACCCTACCGTCTCGTGTACTAAAGGGTCCATAAGTCCAAATAACCATAGCCGCAAATCCAATACGTCCAATTCAAGCTCACAATATAACATCATAATATAGTAACACGGAAATCAAGTCCAATGTCCAAATCCCTTCACTAAAACAAATGTATTTTAGGTTTCATATTTATTAGTCTGGTTTACATAAACGTTAGCCGAAACAAGTACCAAACTATATAACTACAACCAATATTCCATAAAAATCACAAAAAGTCACCAAGTCACACCGGGTCAACCCGGCGTTGACTGGTCAACTGTTGGTCAAAGGAGGGGGCCCACACGAGTCAACAATATACCAACTTCATTAATAAATCACATTAAGTAATCCAATAATAATTAAATAACTAAAACAAAACAAATATAACTTATATATATACATATATATATTTCGATATGTATAAAATAAATAAATAAATTATAAATAATAATTTTTATAATTAAATATTTTCGGAATAAATAAAAAAATATGTTTTTATTTTAAATAATTTTCGGATAAATAAATAAATAATAAAATAATTTTTATAAAATTATTTTCGGATAATAAATAAAATATATAAAAATTTATAAAAATTTTCGGATTAAATAAAATAAATTCGGATTTATTATTTTTAATAAATAAAAATACTAAAATATTATTATTAATATTTTTTAATGTTTTTAAATAAATAAATACGAAATAAAAAAAATAAACTAGAACAAAATACAGAAGGGTGCGTTTGGGTGGTCTAGCCGAGCAAGAAAAGAAAGAAAAAAGTGAGAAAAGTGGTGGGGCTCACGGTGGTGGTGGTGTGCGAAGTGGGGAGCGCGGTGTGGTGGTTCGGGGTGTTCGGGGTGGTTTTGATTAAATCGGCTTGTACTTTTGGAACGAGCACGTCCCGATCTACAAAATATAAAAAGTTGGATTTTATAGGTGGCCGGAATATTTTCCGGTGGCCAGAATTTGGCCGGCGGTGGGGTGTTGGGGTGGTCGGTCGGCCGGAAAAAGAAAGGGGAAGGGGAGAGAGAGAGAGAGAGAGAGAGAGAGAGAATTTCTGATGTGTGTGTGTGTGTTTTTTATATGAGAAATGAAAGAAAATGGGGTGTTTATGGGTATTTATACTTGGTTAAAAGTATAGGGTGGGTTTTGATATTAATGAAAGTATAGGGTGAAAGGAAATGAATAACCAAATGTCCAAAACTGTCAACATAGTTAAACTTCTCACGAAAACGCTCCGGGGCTCAAACGACATAGCAAACGGACTCGAAAATTTACGAAACTTGCGCCATTGTTCACGAAATAATTTTTCCAATAAAATCAAGCATAAACTTCAGAGTTTTTCTCAAACTCAAAATAAATCAAATAATTTGGCAAATGCAATACAATTCGAGTTATCTATGTTGTGCTGAGTCAATCAAGGAATAAATTCTCGTTCCCAAATATATCTCACGCTTCTCAAGCCCAATTTAACATGCATTAAAAGTTTAAAAGTATCTCAGGTACGAAAATAGAAGTTTGGCTAGATATAGGTTTTAGGAAAAGTACCAGGTGTTACACCACTGACATAATCCCCATATCCCATAATTGTAGCGAAATGATCATTCCCGAATCTGACAGTGCCGATGAACTTTGAAACAAAGTTTCTTAACAGTTTGAGATTTCCTGTCATGTGTCGGGAGCATCCGCTATCAACAATACAAAGAACAAGTTGAAACACCTGCATCACACGAAGGAGACAAAGATGGAACAGGTGTAAGGGTGGAACCCAAAGAAGTTGTGGGTTTCGTTGGGTTAGATAAACACACATTTATGATTTTAGGTATCCATTTAAAATTCTGTGTCCTTGCTAACCAACGTTGCCAACTCCAACTAGTTTGTGCTTTCTTCTTAAGGAATTCGCTAGGTGGTGACATGTTCTTAGTAATATTGTTCGGAACTACAGGGGCGACTACATCATTTCTAGAAACTACATTTGGCTTTCTACCTAGCATAGATTTAGAAGCAATAGTGGGCCTAGATTTTCTGCCAGATGTTCGTTTCTTATGACGAGATAAAAGAGAGTTTACCACACATTTGCATGATCACCAGATAACATACTTTTACGACAAAACACACATGAAGCATTAACATGCAAAGCATTTAAAGGTTCAGCATTCGTTACACAAAGATTAGGATTACAATTTGCCAAATCAGAATCTAAATCTAGTGCAACATGAGTTTTATTCAAATTCCTAAGGTGGTCTTCTACTTTAGAGGCTTCTAGTTTTCCACTTCTATGCTTCCAGATCCTATTCTTCCTTTTGGTGCTCTTACGCTTTGATCTGCTAACGCTAGGAGTGGTGACTATTCCTGTGGAAGTTGAAGCATTTTCATTAGAAATTTGAGAGTGTGTTTCCTTAGTGGTTGTGTCGATGTTGTACATGCCTGGTGCGATCACATTATTGCTAGCAAACTTTCCTTTTTCAAGTAACATAATTTTCTGTTTTAATTCAATAATGATGTGCTTCTTTTCTTGAATGTTAGATTCCAGCTCACGATTGCAAAAATAGATGTCATTGTTTATAACTTTTAATTCCTCTAGTTCCTTTTGATATTTTGAAATTTGACTTTGTAACTCTACAGCTCCATCCTTAAAGGAATTTGAAATTTTTTGACGTTGCAATTGCAATTCGAAAGAAAGACTTTGATTTTGACACCATTCAAGCTTCGTTTTAAGATGATAGATTTCTTTTGAAAGTTTATTTTGCACATCATCATTGTGTTTCACAAGTTTCTCATTTTCTCTTTTTAAAGTCTCAACATGTTCATGCAACAATTTAATATCATCAGTGTGATCATCAACAAGCATAGTAGTACCAGACTCATACAAAGAATTCATAATCACGGATAATATATCAGCATTAAGGACATATTCTAAGAGTCGATCAGCTTCTTTTTGCAAACTTTTGTTTTTTCTTAATTGTTTTGAAATAGTTTGTTCGGTTGCGTTGAAAACTTCCATCATTGATTTTACCTCCGTCTGAAGTTCCTTTTCCCAGCGTGTAGCACAAAGACGCAAATGCTGAACATGTGGCAATAATTGTTTTTGAAAGACTTCTCTTTTCTCTTTTTCATAAACATTTTGAAAGTTGCTACAGTTATTTCTGAGTTTCTTTCAATCACTTGTTCTAAAAACGTTATGTCTTCCATAAATGTATCAAAATACCGCATGACACTACAACGTTTTGGTAATGGTTTAAGGTGACTGGAGTCAGGTAAAGGACCATTTATTTGTGCAACTGGTTTTACAGGACCAACATCAGAGATCGGACTCAGTTTACATGGTATTAAAGACCAATGTTGTTCAGTTTTCTGTTCTGAGCACAAAAGATGCATTAATATGAGGAAATTTTGAGTCAATCAAAAGGCATTGATTATATTTTTTTTTTTTTTTTTTTTTTTTAAAAACATTGCTTCATTTTAGATCGACTATCATCCTCGTATTTCCTCTTCTTCGTCAAGGATACATATACAACAACAGCACAACATATTCATCAAACTAACGTGTCGGTGCAACTATACGTTTGGAATTTCCTTGAGTGCTGGTTTTGTTAACAAAACTAAGTGTATTGATAAACAAGAGCATAGACCCACACCCGGAGGTCTTTCGTTGCAAAGGTGAACTTTTGAAATAGGTGAGGTGATGGATACTCACCGTTTGTATAAAACAATCAGTTTTGGAACTCTCTTGATTTTCTTTTCCAATTCAACACTTTCTACGTAAGATAATCAAATCCGTTTCCTTGACTTGGTTTATAATTCTCGAAACTCAGCTTGAAAAAGAGACCAACGTCAATTTACTGTTTTAGAAAGCTTCATCGTTGAGTGACTCATTTGAATTGTTTAATGATTAAACCTTTCATTGTCCATATTGTGAGATTAAGCATTTTTGAACAACGGGTTAGTATTCAAGTATTAGATGTGGCTGCACCCTTGTTGCTGAACATAGATTATATGGAAAGCAATTTACATAAACTTTTTTTCTCGATGTATCTCGGTTCCAAAATTTTGTTATTTGAGGACTGTTTACACGCAACTCAAGTCTTTCGTTATCAAGTGAGCAAATTTTGGCTTTCAGTTTGTATTTTATAGCAGTTGCATTTTTTGGATTGAATTTGGGTGGTCATAAGCAACTAGTTCTCGAGGTCCGAATCTAGATCATTGAAAGGTTCATCGTTGTTCAAAACGTCTTGATCATTATAACTATCCATCAAAGTAGGATCATCAGATACAACAGTTGGTTCAATGGAACGTGATCATCAAATGTAACCACATCAATTTTGCATCAATCGTCAGTCACAATGTAAACAAAAAGTGCTGGATATTTGGATATCTCGTTGACTAAGATAAAGGATGAATTGATTTTGAAATAGCTGTTGTATTTAGGTGTGATCCTCTTGACTAGATAAGGTCAATGATTGATATGAACAAGCTTGTTCCTCATGACTGAAGTTACGATGCAGAAGGGGGAGTGCAAGTGACTCATGTATTAGAAGCAAGTGTATTTAAATCATGTACCTCAGCACAAAACCGATCAGTGCATACACTCGGGCCAGCTGAATCCACTGCAGATGGTAGTTCCAATGCAACTATTGCATGAATAAGTGCATAACTGCGGCCATTTGCGTACCAGGATCTTCCGATGTGCATCATCAGATTGGAGCATGGCCAGATGAAGTTGTTGTCCTTTAGAATTGACGTGATCACGAATGACTCTGCTTTAGAGCAAGAGAGTAATGCCGCGTGCGTATGCCTTTGGTATTACTTACTGCCTTTGAGTTCTCGCGGAAGGGATCATGCAGTTGTACAATTGACTGATCGCGCCATTGAGTTAGTAGGCAACGAATTTGGAACAGGTGTTGACACAGGAAAGATTCATATATAACGCACCGTTTCAAACAATTTTCTCCAACACCTTGTTTTCTGAGGAAGCATCAAAGCATTATTTTCGCCGGGAAAAAAAATCGTTTAACCCCATTCCCC
>LBNU01020732.1:24943-37475 GCA_014162995.1 Artemisia annua | reverse complement strand
AATGTAACCACAGGGTCAATTTGATCATCGTCGTCAAATGTAACAAAAGTGCTTATTTGGTTATCCTCTTGACTAGATAATAATGAATTGATTTGAATAGCTTGTATTTGGTTATCCTCTTGACTAGATAATAATGAATTGATTTGAACAGCTTGTTCCTCATCTGATGCAGATGCAGAAGGGGAGGCAATATCATGTATTAAGCAAGTGTTTAAATCATGTACCTCAGACAAACCATCAGTGTCATACACTGGGCCTGAATCACTCAGATGTAGTTCCTGCATATTGGCTATAAGCATAACTGCAGCATTTGCTTCCAGATCTTCCATGTCATCATCAGATTGAGCATTGGCCATGAAGTTGTTGTCTTTAGCATTGACGTTTCCACGTGCTTCATCCTTTAGAGCAAGAAGTAATGCCTCCTTGTGATACTTACTGCCTTGAGTTCTCGGTGAAGGACATGCAGTTGCTAAATGACTGATCCCATTGCAGTTGTAGCAACGAATGACAGTGTTACCAGAATCTATATTACCCGTTTCAACAATCTCAACCCTTTTCTGAGGAGCAGCAACATTATTCCGAAAGCTACCATTTGCATTAAACCGCTGACCATTTCCAGAATTACCCATATTACCACGAAAACCAGATCTACCAATGTTACGATTCTGAACTTCAACTCGGCCATCATTAACAACAGCTTGATTCCTTGTGTTAGATGAAGAACGAAGACGGTTGTTCGACTTGTTGGAGAATTTGCTGAATGCTTTAGCGATGAGTGCAATTCCTTGATTCAAGTTGTTAAATTCCTCTTCATCTTCATCATTGTTAGCATTGGAGTAGAACATGGAGTCATTGTTGTCATATGAATCACTTGAACTGATGTTGCTTTGTTGAGTAGAATCATATGTGAGTAGTGGTAGTGAAGGATTTGGTTGTGGGTAGCTGAAGTAATTTTGTTCCTGAACATAAGCATGATTTGATGGTTGTGGAGCAAAGTGAGATTGAGCAACCAGTGCTAGTGAGTTAGGATTTGGAGGAGGTGACAACGTTGTTAGAAGAGCTCTATCCTTGTTGACTTCACTCTCATGGTGCTTCAGATAATCAAATAAGAATCCATATGGTGCATCATGAAGATTCTTAGCCTGCCTGACAAACGTGACATATTTCTTCCATTCATGACCAAGACAACTTAGAAACTTTGTGTTGATAACAATCCTGGGGAGTATGATGTTGTGACGATCCAAATCATTGATGATGTTGGTGAAATGATGATAGTAAGACTCAAGCGATTCCCCTGACTCAATCATGAAGTCTTCATATTCCATATAAAGCTTTGATTGCATGTCCTCTTGATTCAACTCAGTACCTTCCATCAAGAGATGAACATGTTCCCACATATCTTTAGCAGTTTTCTGAGCATCAACACTTCTAAAGATCGGATTAGGAATTGCTTGAATAATGTAGATCATTGCAAGTTCATTTGCTTCCCGATGAAGTTGTTGCTCTGCGGTGAGTGAAGATTCAGGAAGTGGGGTGACAGTGTCAGGTCTTGGAGGATTAGCATTAGGATCACCTAGAGTCGTTGTAGTAGGCCATTGGAATGGTCCTTCATGAATCACCTTCTTCATATACTTCCCATGTGGTTTCTTGAGTTCAATGAAGCGTAAGAAATGACTAGCCCATTGAACATAGTTTCCAGGTGTAAGCATTGGTGGAATGTCAAGAGACCCTGCCTCATGTCGAGATTGTTGACTAGTGATTGCTTCGCACATTTGATCAAACCAATGAGTTTGCTTAGGTTGTGGAAGATTGGTTTGCATTTGTTGATGCAAGTATGGTGGTTGTTGGAAGTGTGGTTGTTGCTGGGGAAATTGTTGTTGATGCATTAAGAGTTGATGGTGTTCGTGCATGTAGTATGGTTGATGATGCGGTTGCTGATTCATTTGTTGATACGGTTGTTGTTGTAGCTGCTGATGATGATGAAGGTAATTGTAGTACGGTGGTTGAGACATGATTAATGATTATGTTAAATGGATCTTTAAGGATAAAGAAAGGTTGTTGTTGTAGATTAGATGTGTTGGTGAAAGTTGACGGTGAAAAGATTCTGAGGTCCTTACTCGATAAAGTGAAGATTAGGGTTCCTTACTCGATGAAGTAGTCTTACTCAATAAGCTGTTATTCAGATTCCCTTATTCGATAAAAGTGAGGCTTACTCGATAAAGATGTAGATACTCGATAACCTAAATTAAAACTTGTATAGTTTCGACTTAGAAGTAATCAATAAAACCCTTACTCGATAAACGATAAGGTTGAACCACGGCTTACTCACCAAAACAAGTAGATACTCGATAAAGCTAATAGCCTTACTCGATAATGGACTACCTTACTCGATACCCCTAGAATATCGCTAACCTTACTCGAAAGAATCCTCAACTTACTCGATAAGGACCAAACTTACTCGATAGAATACGTACAAACAGCCTTCTAAATCGAAAAAATAAGTTCTAAAACCTAGTTTTTCGACCAAATCTAACCTAAAACAACCTAGATTATCCCTTGGCGATTGATACCACTTGTTAGGTCACCAGTTTGTAACATAAGAACACATAATCTTTAGAGAGAGAAAGAGAGTAGAGAGAGAAAGTGGAAGGAACTCTTGTGTGTGAAATGCAATGAACTTTGTTATTCCTAAGAGAACCAACACACTCCTTGGAGGGTTTACATCATTATTTATAGTGTCTAGGGCATTACATAAGTTTCAACTATTATCAATATTGCCCCTTAGACTTTTACAAAACATAAAATCATGACATAAACTTAAGTAAACATTGATTATACTTAACTAAACAATATTCTAAAGCAACCTATTACAAAACTTAATGACCGAGACTTGATATTAATAAAACGTGTTCCTAACAGAGACCAGAGCAATAAAGAAGACCACGAAGGTCTTGCTAGTGCATAATTTCATAGGAAGATTTGCTTAATTCGTTTCAGTACTCTTTAATCATTCGGTTAGCGTTTTCTCTTTTGATTCATACTTGAATATTCCTAAACATGTTATCTTGTGCTATTACAGAGATTATGGTCTAATACATGTAGGTATTAGCCATGTTTATTGATTATATGATGTTTTGATTTGCTAATTCGATAGGACGCTCATGCGTGTGTTTTGATTACTTTATTACTTCATTAATATCTTTTGCATGTTAATGTAAGCCCTAGGAGGTTAATTAATAAATTGATATCATTAAGGTAGACTTTATGCGGATTTTGATTAATCGTGACAGATTAGTCAGCTTAGAAAACTTAAAACAGAAATCTAGAAATCTAAGGAGTCTAGACATTGGAACGAGATACACCATGAAGTGAGCACCATTCCTACTGGTTTTAAATTGCGTATCAATTATCATATATTACCGGAATTTTTTGATCTATAAACCCTCCCTAACTAATGATTGGCTCATGTTTGAGGATGATGAATCACTTAGTGTCGACCTGTTGCCAATAAACATTCCGGCCTCATATGAGAATGGAAAACTAGAGCATGTTCTGCATCGGTGGATGAAGAATCGCGAACATAAGAATTTCTGGTTGACCATGTTCCCAGAAAAAAGATACTTTCAAGAAACGACGAACACGACTGAAGTGGCTATACATATGGCTAATACATTTTCCTTACTATCGGCTTGACCTCTTCTTTATTATTTGTGTTTATGCTTGTGTGCTTTATTTGTCTATCCGCCTTTATTTACAGTTTTATTAAATCTAAACCTTGTGTCAGTCTCTCAGGCTGAAAACCCCTCTGCTGCGTTAGATTAGGTTTAATTAGACTAACTTGTAGAATTAAAATACTGATAGATATTTAAGTGTTAACGTTCCACTCTTAGTGATCGACACCATACTTAACAACTAAGCTACATTAATCGGGTACACTGCCCGTTAGCATTTGTTATAGGTTAAGTCGGCAAAATATAAATTTAAAACTTGATAAACAATATAATGCCTATACACAATGAGCACGCACCAGTAACATATAGGGCGGAATCCGCCCGATAGAAGCAAACAACACCTTGACCAACACCAAAGCATAAGTCCTAGCTGGGACGGAGCAGGTGAAGCAAGTGAAGCCAGATGAGGGACAACATAAACCTAAAAGCAGAGAGTAAGGGTCGGCGATCGGGATAAATACATAAATCTTTGTTGTGCACTCCTTGATCACGTTCCCATAAAGATGAGTAAGCTCCAAGCCACGAATCACGTGACTTGCTCGGAAAAGAAAGGAATATATTGTGGGAAAGGAGTGCAGACCAAATCTTTTTATATATGGGTAAAAAGGCTGGGTTCGGCGATGACACAACTCCCAAAGGCGGCTAGAAACCACACGTGCAAACAAGATAGCTCGTATTCAAGGCTTAAGGTACCAAGCTCGAGGCAGTCACGCTATTGTCCACTAGACATTAGCGGGATCAGGGGAAAATGACAAAATCCTTAGCCTATATATATGAGACATTGAACCATTTGAACTCAAGTTTTTTCACATACTTAAACTATACTCTCTCGACTCTTTATTCCTCAATAAATATACACTTACTCTCATAAATGAGGTTGATCGTGGGATCTCCTCCCCGACGAGACTAACGGTGTTCATTCTTAGCAGGCCACTCTCGTGAATCCAATCATCTTCGAACAACAAGCGGCATCCTCAAGCCTATTGTAGTGTGGAATTATTATGACTAAATTATGTATTATTAGTATGCTAGTACGCAAAGTGTCAATGGCAATGGCAATGGCAAACAATTGTCTTCCATATTTTTGGTTGGTTTTCCATGGTTATTTGAATGGAAGAGAGAGAGAGAGAGAGAGAGAGAGAGAGAGAGAGAGAGAGAGAGAGAGAGAGAGAGAAAGTCGTGTAACATGTCATGTTAATGATAGTTGCAAGTTTCAAAACTTAAAGGGCCAGTATGCAAGTACAAATGTACTTTTGACTTAAAGAGTTAAACTAAAAACTGTCGGATATAAAATCCAGTCCTAAATAGAATTGAATTGGTTCTGTTTCTGTTCCTATAAATACATAAGCCCCGTTAATTTATGGAATAAAAATACTAAGTCGATAAATTGGTGTTTGAGTTTTGGATCGGTTCTGAAAGTATCAGCCTTGAAGTTATCTGAGGTATGTGTATTCATAATTATAATTGTTTTGTTTTGCTATTTTTTTTTTTTTTTTTTTTTTAATACCGAAATTGACAAGATTATTAAGTGTTGATTAAAATCTTAAGCTTTGTTTTAATTATTGTGATATATAATTCAAATGCTCAATATAGGATTCAGTTGTGATTCAAATTGGGTTTTATTTGAATTTAATTAGTGCGATTCTAAAGCAAGGCATTAAGATTTGAGTTTTTGGATCGCTTAATTGGCTCACTAGCTTCTTTTGTAACTATAAGCTTTTCAAGTATTTGGTTTGTTTTATTGGCTAAAAAAGAAGCTTTTTTAGTGTTTGGATTGGTGCATTGGCTTATTATCCTGTTTTTATGCTTACTGAGCCCTTTTTAATGTTCTTCGTCATTACTGTATTTATATAAGCAATAAGTTTTTTGAGTGATTGCATTATATATTTTTATTGGACAATTGATGATACAGTAATAAATTAACTTGAAAATATTGTTGTGAACATGTTTAGATGAAGCAGATTTCCGGTAGTTCTGTATATAATGGATTCCCTCCTTTATCGACAAAATATCCATGGTTGGTTGCCCAATGTTTGGAAGGGGAAGGACAAAACATTGGAGACCAGTTTTTCTACACCATACACAACGAGTTGCCTCACTATCAGTGTCGAATCTCTGAGTTGCTCGGGAAACGTATCCAGGGATATTTTCATGGTTGGGTAATACTTTCCAACCATCCATATAACAATAAATGGTCTCTTTGGAACCAAGTTACTTCTAAGATCATAAGTCTCCCCACCTTGATTTTAAAAGATGGAGAGTATGAGTCTATTGGCGAGTGTTGTTTGTCAGCCCCTCCTTATGATCCAAGTTCAGTTCTTTTGTTAACAAGAACCGATAAATCTACGTTTGTATTTTGTTGGCTAGGTAGTAAAAGAAAGAAGTTTAGATGGACGGAAATGTCATATGCCTACCAGCTAAAGAGATTAACTTCGGATGGTGAATTAGTACATAGTCTAGCTTGTTGCAATGGTAAAGTATACGCCTTAAGTACCGATGGTTCTTTTTCTCATTTTGTCATACATGTTGACATTGTTGTTAAGTATAAAGAAGTTGTGATAAAACTAATGTTATTCGGTGCATGCCCTTTTTCTTCCTCCAGTCGCTATCGTGGTGGTGTAGACAATATTTATTATTTAAAAGGATCTTCTACCACATTGTTCTACATTGAAATATGTTTTGAAGAGGAAATTAAGAATTTACAGAAAAAACCGGCTGATGTGTATTTGTTTAAAGCAGTCATGACTTGTGTAAATTGGGAAGAAAGGGAATGCCTTAGAAACTGGGATATCAGAGAATGCAATGATCTCGAAGACTTGCTCACGAGTAGTGAAAACTCGGACACGAGTAGTGAAATATCGAAAGAACTTGATCTCAAAGCATTGGACATGAGTCGTAAAATATGGGAAGAAATGGATGATCTCAAAGACGCCAACTTTTTTGTGGATCTTGCTCGTGATCAGTCGGTATCTTATAGTCGTGTAATTGCCTCAGATTTAGGAGGTTTTATACACATTCGTAGTGAAATGGGCGAAAAAATATACTCATACCATGTTAAAGATAATACCATCTCCCTATCTTCTATACCCTCTCCAATGTTGCCCACAAGCCATGTGTCAATGTGGGAATGCAGGTATTGCCTCTTAACTGATTTGTGTTTGTTTATCCTATGTGTTTTATTATGGTTTTTATGCATAAAATACCTGTTTACTTTCTGATTCATCCTATTTTAGTCATTTTTTTTGGGTACATTTAATTTAATAAAAGATTGTTGGTTGTTCCTTTTGAGTCATTTTGCAACCTGTATTGTGGTATTTATACAAGTTTTCATAGTAATGATTAATATATCATTTATAAATAAATATTCAATATATATTTTAAAATCTATCATTTGTGTAATTTATTAAGGTTTTTTATTTACGAATTGGCACTAATCGAGGCACACAGCCATCTTTTAGTAACTCGTATTTAAAAATGNCGGAATTTCCATGTACCAATTGTTAATGACAATATATTTTGCTCAAGGTTTGGTTGGTTGTTATTTGAGAGTGATGAATTGAAGTGCTTAGTGTTCTTTAACCCTTTCACAAATGATCTTCGGAAGCTTCCAAAACTAGAATATAGTTTAGAAAGCTTATGTTTTTCAGCACCACCTACCTCCCTCGATTGTCTGGTGGTTGGATTTTCAACACTAGGGTATTGGCTCGTTGACATCCACTTTGTAAATCGGGAAGAAACATGGCGTACACTTCGTTTGGGCCCCGATCCGCATACTATTTGTTTTTCAACTTTTCATGGTCAAGATCTTTATGCCTTGTGTAACGATGGAGAAGTTATTGTTATCAATAATCTGGGCAATGACGATTACTTGTTGAAGCTTGTTGAAGCCAAAGCCCCTAAAGGTTGTTGCAAATCTTCCCCACAATATTTCCTAACGAATTACGATGAACATCTGTTACTAGTTAGTGTGGGCAAGTATGGAGAAACTATTGACGTATTCCAGCACAATAATTTTAAACAAGAATGGGAAAAGATAGATGGTGTAGGTAAGCACACGATTTATATTTGTGGTACAACATGTCTTTGCATCGAAGCTAAAACGCCACAAATGGAGAACAAGATCTTCTTTCCACGGCTACATACGAAGAACAAGAAGGTAGTGTTTTATTCACTCGACACATGTACTTATCATACATTTGATGGTGAAAAGGTTCAAGAACAATTAGTGGATTTCGTTGGAACTACATATCATCTCTCCCCGCATGTGTGGATTGAAGCAGCATGGTCATAGTTAAGTCCACTTAGTGTATTATTATGTTCTATCATGATGAGACGCGTTAAACGTGTTGCGTCTTTTTATGAGTTCATCTTTTTACTGTTTGACTGTGTTAATGTGACTAAATTGCATCTGTGCAATATGATGGATTCTATTGTTTGTGCCATAAACGTTTGGTTTTAACTATTCATAATAGTAATTTTCTTCGTAAATTCTTTTAACCAAAGTATTAGGCAGCAAACGCGATACGTCATATTATAATTTCAATCCTAATGTATCATTTCTTAGACCGCATGGTGGTCATCACTCTTCTCACCGTCACATCATCATTCAACACATTACTACTCTTCTTACTTTTCAGTTGTTGATACAAAAGTTGGGCGTGGCTTGGCTTGAGTACCAATTCGGGTAAAGTTGCTTGGGACCTGCGCACTAAGAAAAACGACAAACACCGTTAGGCTTATCGAGGGATTGTTTCCCCCGATTATCCTCCGGCGTGAGAGTAAGTAATCGTATTTAGGTTTAAGGCTTGTAGCTTAGGGTTTGGAATCGTAACTTTAGAGGACTGAGGAGGCCTCTATTTATACACACGAAACCCTAGTTGGTTTCGTGTTCCCCAATCTTCGGTATCCTATCACAATAATAGAAGATATCACATACCGGATAAGTGCACGTGTCCGGGCTTGGGCCTACATGGGCCTAAGTGTTTGGCTAAGCAGTCCACTCATGGTGGGCTTAAGTATAGTTCTGTATTCGCGGGCCTCGTGGGCTGCAAATATCATCATAATGGCCTATTCGTGATGGGCTTGCGTATTGGATGGGTGCGTGACCCGAATCCATACCATACGTCATCATCAGTCACAATGGTCAACTGACCCCTCACCGCCATTAAACATACACGCTTTATACAAACATACCTCACAAAATATATATCACACACAATCACAAATAAAATAAATAAATAATAATAAAAACACTCATGGGGCTCAAAAATACTCGGACCTCGATACACAAAATGCAGTCATGGTACTCTTGCAGCGTTTATCCTTTCGGCCAACAAGCGTTTGTAATTATTTTTTTTAAAAAATTGGTTTATATGTTTTCATCCGCTATTTATTTGTTTTATACATTTATGTACGTTTATATGTTTTTGTACATATTTGTACATTTGTATACGTTTTTCTACGTTTTATACGTTTTTATACATTTTTATACATTTGTGTACTACGTTTATGTATGTTCTTATAGGTATCCATTTTATCTGTTTTTATCCGTTTGTGTAGAGAAAACTGAAAGATAGTGCACCTGTATCTTAGGGCATCCACTATAATAGACCTTTTAAAAGGTTTATAAAATTGCCACATCTTACATTGTCATTAATTCTTAAAACTTTTCTTACTATGAACCTATTCCAACTATGGTTAAAACCTTTAAGATTGTTCCAACATTTAATGCTATTAAATCAAAAAATGATAATAAACACTTCTTGGACCTCTCCAAAATCCTAGACCTTTTCATGCCACCTAGACATGAAATGGTTCCTCACTATGGTGCATAAAATCTTAGACCTCTTCATAAGTTTTTAGACCTATTCTTGAAACACCATAGTGGATGCTCTTATCACAACAAACCCACTATCCCCCAGATTGATGGCATGAAGATCCTTTTCTATAAGGTAATATAATCCAGAATTAGACATTAGTGAATGGGAATACAAACCCATTATCCGTTTTAACGTACTATAGTAACTTAAGTGAACATTGCCCAAACTTTAGTAACTTATGTGAACATTTTCACAAACTTTAGTAACTTATTTGTCTATTATCCTATAATACGTCAATGCCACGTAGGAATTTAACCGTTAAAGAACATTTTCGCAAACTTTAGTAACTTATTTGTCTATTAACCTATAATACGTCAATGCCACGTAGGATTAACCGGTAGTAAAGGGTTAAAACTAAAACAGTAACTTATATCACCGGTGAAAAAAAGTTGAGTAACTTGTAGGTGAACATTTTCTCAAACTTTAGTAACTTATTTGTCTATTAACCCTGCAAAGTAATGTGTGTAATGATCCATTTTCTTTTTTTCTCTTTATCCTTTTTTCCCATTTTTACATATAATATTTATCATGTATCTGATTTATTAAGAGTCACCACTTCTTTTTAAAATTAAATACCTTGATTTTTAGGGTGGTTTACATTGCTTATCTTATTGGCAGTCCCATAAAAAGATCTAAATATCGGTAGAGTGCATTTCACCAAAGAAAGATGTGAAACTGAAGAGATGGTGTGACAAGTAATTTGGTGCAGATTACTTTTTTGCATCATCCTTTTTTGTTTCCTATCCTTCTTTGAGAACTGTAGCCTATTGTTGATCAGGGCTTTTTTTGGAACTGGAACTGAAAATACACAAGAACATATTTTCTATCACAGACATGAAACATCGGGTGTCAAAATTGGCAAATAAATAATACCGTGTATTCTTCATTTGTTAATATTGACATACGATGTTCAACATAGTTGCTTGCTCTTATCTTCCCCTCGAATTCCTTGTGTTATTTCAACGGGCTAGCAATACGTCTGGTGCAGACCATTGTTTAAAGACCGTTTAAATAGCAAAAGGGAGTTGAGGGAGAGGTGAGAGTTTCTAGCTATGTTAACATTTGCTTGTTACAAGCCACCTCCTTTGCCAACTTTAGGTGACTCCGACTGGCCTTCTTATCTCTCACATACCCCTCTCTGATATTGAGCTCGTTTGCAGCATGGCAAGGCAATCTTTGTAAGCTTACAACCATGAGGTTACATAATATCTTGAGGGTGTGATGAGTTTGGGATTATGAGTCGGATTTTCAATGGATTTGGGAATGTGAACAAGCTGTTTGTATGGCATGTTTTGTGGGATTAGAATAACTTTGACCCATGTTAGTTTGGAAATGAAGTTTGTGGTGTTCAGTATTCGACAACGAAAAAGAATACCCGGTACAGATGATAATACTGTGCATGCGATTTTTTTGTCGTCGAATACTGATCACCACTTATGATGTTATTGCCGAGTGGTGATGATATCGCAAACCACTGACTAAGATTAGTATAATTATGTTAAACTTAGTATAATTATGATATGGTATTTTTCAGCATGCTTATGTTTTCTTCCAAGAAGAAAAGATGTCCTGTATTGGTTGGAAGGACTGAAGAGCAGCCAACTGTATTACCGGTTACAGCCGAAACTGAACCAAAGAAAGAAACCACACCTAAACTACCTCCAATTGGACCCAAGAGAGTAGCTAAGGTGAATGCTTCATATGTATCATAACATATGTTATTTAAAGAGTGTTTAGGAATCTATCTTAGGAGTTTTATCTGATTATCAGGTTTTCAGGTTGCACATCATCAGTTTCTGCCATATGGGTATAAAAGAACTGATTTGATTACCAGGTTAACATTTAAGATGTAACTGTAGCAATACTGATTCTGATTATTCAACACTCATTCTTGATTATTTTAAAATGGATTTTTTTTTTATTGATATCAGTTTGTTTTCAACATTTGCAGCTTCACACTTCCTAGTTTTTAGATTTAGATGCTCTCAGAAGTTAAAGCAATGATTTATTTTAGCAACTGCTCTTTTACTAACCAATTGATTGTTCAACTTGAGTTGTGTAACGATAAGGGAACTTTCAAGTACAAGAACAACGTGTATGTGTTGCGTAGGAACCTTGACAAGAAGGTGACTGCACTTCATCTTGGAAGGCTTGGAGCCAAGCTCACTAAGGACCAGTCTTACTACCTCAGCATTCCTATTGAAGGTTCTAACAAGAAGAAAATCGAAGAGGATATCTGCTTTTTGACAAGGCTTTGAAGATCCTATGGTATTCCTTTCTTTATAAAATACAAGTTTCATTATGTATCCAAAATTCTTTTTGACTTTTGTCGAGTTTTGTTGGATTAATGGTTTTATGCCATTACTTGAATGAGGATGTTAAGAGAAAAACAAATTTATTTGCACTAATACTTAGCATTTATCAGTAACAATTCGATGATGATTTTAACTGATGGCCCAAAGTGAAATTGAAATGTTTGATATCTTAGTTGTTATGATCAAAGAAACGTTACCATTTGAATTACGGATCGCACCGGGATTAAAAAAGAAAATGCAAAAACTCCAGCGCGACGTGTGAGACTTTTTGAAACAAAAATATAGTGCTATGATTAGAAACAAAGTAGAATAACACATAAATATCGTGTTGTTACTTATAGTACCCTGTATTGCTAAATTGTTTAGCCAACATGGTTGCAAAAAGCCTAATGTCAATCACCCCACCGAAACACGCGGGCTGCCTGACTCGTTTACCTTTTTATAAAGGATTCAGGGACTCATAATTTATAGCACAAAACTGTAGGTAGTTGGCTACACTAAATTGTAGCTAATATATATATATATATATATATATATATATATATATATATATATATATATATATATATATATATATATATATATATATATATATATATATATATAT
>LBNU01020732.1:2835-24575 GCA_014162995.1 Artemisia annua | reverse complement strand
AACATTATGTTTAATTCCCAAATCTTCAAACTTTTATTATTTTTCGTTTATAACCTATAAACTTTTTTTATCAATAAACTATCTGTCGCTATAAAATACCGTTGCTATGCACGGGTACTCGTCTAGTATATATATATATGGGGAAGGGTTATTGTGAGATCAAGCTTAAAGTTATAAAAGTAAGAACCAATCTAAACCATTGGATCTTTTTATTTGTGTTAGATGAGATTGACATTAAATGAGTGATATTATAGTAATTAAATAGGGTTTCAAGGGTATTTTGGAGAATTATAATCTAAATGTGGTCAATCTTTTTTAAATTTTAAGCTATTTTTTATACAAAAACCTTGTACACATTTTTTATTAGATACATCAAGTACAAAACTTCAAAACAATTGATACATCGAGTACACAAACGATCCATGAGGTGATAAAATTTATTTGATACATGAAGTGCACAACCTCAACAACAATTGATACAACAAGTACGCAAGTACACAACTCACCAAATCGAGAATAATATAAAATGATACCTTTACCAAAAGAGTACACAACTAACGAAAAATCATATGAAATGATACATTTACCAACACAAAATACTCCCTTTAATATTACCAAAAAGTGATACAGTAAATCACCTAACAAAGCAAAGTAGCAAACTTATATACTTTTATGCAAATCATTGATACTACGTAATGCATAGTATGGAGTACTACTTTTGCCTAAAAACGCGAAGCACCTCGCCGGAAAACCCAAAGCACCTGTCGGAAAATTAAAAGTTCTACAAGATCTGATTCGACAACATCCATAATATATTGATATACCGATAGTCGACAAGATCTTAAGAATGAATGAATGATGTACCACCTCCTGTACTCATTTCTCTAAAAAAAAACTCATAACTCGATATACAACAAATAAATTACCTAGTGCCACAATGTGAGCTTATGACCATATACCTCGGCCGTCAACGATATTATATTTTTTGTGCCACAATGTGAGCTTATGGAGAGAAAAAGGCCATCAAACAAACTATACTGGGACATTATAGGTGACATAATATATTCGATAAGCATGCAAATAAATTATCCAGTGCCATCACTAGAAGCTTAACCCACGACCACCATGAAATCCACTCGCCAAAAATTGATGTAAAACAATAAATTGAAACAAAAACCAAGTAAAGGGTCTCGTCTACAATTTCTGAAATGTAGCGCGTTCTTGAAAACAAAGTAGATCGTAACAGATCTTGAGTACAATACAACATGGGATGTATCATGAAAGGCGTCGTATACATCAGATTGGGGTTTGTGTTTTGAGGAGAGATGAGGGAGAGGAGAGATGGGAGATAAGTTAGATAAAGATGGGGGCGTTAATAATTTTTAGGGCATAAAGGTTATTTAGATTAGATATATAAAATACCCATAACACCCTTTTCATTTAATTGCTAATTGCATTTTAAATTAAACTATTTAATTAATGAATGAGACACTTGCTTAATTCTTATTGGTTCTTGAATGTATCTTATTTTAAGAACTTTAACTTTGATCTTATTAGATCCCAACTCTATATATATGTGAGGTCTTAGGACATCCAAAGCCCTTGAAAATTGAAAGACTAAAACCCTTTATATTTACTTGCTTTACCTTTGAGTTTGTAATTACTATTTATTATAGGGTTTTTCTAACTTGTGTGATGGTGGCACAAGCTTATAAGTGTTTAATGAAGGCAAATATTTCTTTAAATAACTTAATTTCCATATAAAACATTGATAATTTTGGTAGATATTATAAATTTAAAAAATTATTAATATCAAAAAACATTAGAACATTGTAATTTAGGCTTATATAATGCCTCTTAACCTCTACCAAATTTGCACAAGTTAGAATTTCCCTTTATCATAATACATTAGTTGAACTTGTCTGTTTATAAATTTATTTTCTTATACTAATGTTTTTCCTAATTAGTCACTTATCCAAGTTATACTTATGGCAATAAAATTAATTCTACTTGTCTTTAAACCAAACATTAATTAATTAGAATATTAAAACAAAAAAGTAAAACGTAATGATCAAAAAAGTTTCTCCTGGGGGACCACAGATTTACCACTTTTCCCTTTAAAACAAAATTTTGAATTATTTAATTATTTCTCCATGAATTGTTTTCTGGAAAGTAACTTTACATAAAGTAGAAACAAACTTTTTTGAGTATTTTTTTCTTTGATTTGCAAATAAGTAACTTTTTTTCCTTAAAAGTCAAATTTAAATCTTTGAAATAGAAACAAAGAGAAAAACAAAAATAGTATTTTATTTGCAAAAATCCAACTAATTTGATGACCCCATATAAACCATTTAATGCTCCTGAAAAAAATAAATAAAAGAATGAGACCACTTAAAAAACACATAATCATCTTAAATTCCTCAAAATCTATGCATTCTGCAAATCATTTCTTTGTCTTTATGTTCTGCTCTCATTTGTTTATTAGTACTAAATTTGTGTCTTTATTCACTATAGAAGCTTCAGAGAATAAAACAGAGTGAAAAGACTATTTGACCCCATTTGCAGATCTTGTTTTCTTCATGTTTATGTAAGTTTTCTCAGTTTTTAATGATCTGGGTCTGTTTATAGTTTGAATTATTGGATATGTAAAATGGGTTTTGTTTTTATGCTTGTTTTGATCTTGGAGTGTAAGGTGTAAGTAGACTGTTGACTTAGCAAAAGTCAATGATGTAGATTAAAGCTTAAGCCAATGTAGCTAAATTTATAAGCTTTTTTATTTCGTTTGTTATCTTGATTTGTTTGACTTTTGATATGTAAATTATGAGCTAAACTCAGTAAGTGAGTTTTGTTGGAGTATGAAATTAGGGTGAAGCTTGTTACTGTAGTTGATAATCTAGTGGTAATAAGAAGTCACCACAACTAACTTCACCACCACCAACTGACCGCACCAACTTAGCGTAATAAGACAACCAACGTCACGACCAAAACATACCCTGCCTAAACAAAAATATTCCCCACAAAAACCAAAATCACACACACCCACAAAAACACACCTCCACAACTCGGTCGTCTAAATGCCCGAGTTCTCCTTTTCTCCAACTAGCACGCGTCCTCCATGGGTGAGTTTAGTAAGGAGCACGAATCTTGGGGGTGCCACATAGGACATAGCACGCGTCCTTGTGGTATTATTACCGCTAGTCTTATGGTGTTGGATAGTGGAACAAGTGTATTTTTTTCGTGCTTTGATAAGTGTGACTTGGAATAGTTGTCGACTGGAATTGATTCTGACCTGATAAAACTTGGCAGCTCGACTCAGGTGGAATTCATGGGGTTATAACCAAAGGGCTTGTGTCCCAATAGTACCCCTTATTGTGTAAGAAGCTCCCCAACCAAATGGTTGTGGGTTCAAGTCCTGCCTAGGAGATGTGAGATAGTTTGTGGTTGTATAGTGTGAGATAGTTAGTTGCCGTTCGAAAAAGAATAAAAAAAATAAACAATAAAAAAATAAATAAATAAAAGAAAAAGAAAAAGAAAAAAGTATAGGTTAGTTATAAGTTTAGGATTTATTTGTCCAGATTCTGGCTTAAAGGTTGCTAGTCACATTGTGAATATACATGATTTAGGTTACTTGGAATCTGTATGGTCAATAAGAAGAAGATCTCCTTTGTGTCCGTGGATGTAGGTCAGTCAAACCAGAGCGACTCAACTGAACAACTTAAACTGTCACGTGCTTGGTTTCTTCTTTACTTTTTGGGGATTTACCCGTCAGCTTAAGTTTAAAATATAAGCTCACTGAAACGCTGACTTATTTATTTTTCTTAATGGTTTGCTTATTAGAATTTCAAGTTCACATTAAAATCAGTTATCTGAACTTCGTCTTTTGCAACAAATGCTTTACGTCAATTTGGCCTTTAACCTTCTTTATAAATTATACTCGTAACTAATATGTTTGACTCCTAAAATTCAAAAGTGGACTCATGGAGGAGTATCACATGTATACATTGCAAGCAACCCAAAAGGTTTGGTTGTTGGAAATTAGATTGTTTTGTTATTTAGGATCAATAGTTTGATGCCTTTCTAAGCAACTGAAATATTTATCATTTTTTTTGGTTTCTTATAATATTTTTTGTAATATTGTCTTAAAAGGTGTTTAACCAATGATGTTAGTAAGAGAATACTAGGAATTAATCACTTCATGATACATAAAAAATGTGTCTTTACGTTGCAAACAAAATATCATTCTTTCCAAAATGCAAAAAAGACAGATTTTGCAAGAAGTAGAGAGTTTGGACCAAAAGTGCCAAGTAAGTTGGTCAGTTAATTTGCATTTATATACGTTGGTCCAAAATTTCTCATTTTCGCAAACTTCAGTGCTATTTTTGTTAGTTCCACAAGAAACACGGTCCGCTTTGCATAATTTGAATAACAAGATGGTAAGATACATATAACTGTTTGGTACAACTAATTTTACAACTTTTCACTTTGCAGATGTAAATACACATTTGTTGATATTTTCTGGATAGCAGTTTCTACTTGTTACAAATGATGTGAGTATGAAAGTTGAGAAACAAATATTAAGTGGCGAGGGGGGTCGTCCAGTTGCTGGTTTTCGCCATTTATTCGATTGGAATGCAAAATCACGTAAGAAGTTGCTCGCGAAAAATTTATCAGGTATTAATATTCTGTACTAAATAATAGCTTCTTCTAAATATCGAAACATTGCATCTTATGCACATTTTGACCATACGTTCAAATTCATGTAGAACAACTCAAGCAGAAAACAAGTAGCAATACAAACATGCCAATCACTCGGCATCAACCGGTATAAATCACTACGCAACTCTATACTCGATTCGTTTTGTTTTGAAGCTGAATTGACATGTTAGACCTTAATAGTCAAAGCCAAACGCAAGCTTGCTAAGTAGAAGAGCCAGAGAATCTTTTTTTCTTGTCTGGATGATCTTTTTAATAAAATTTTATGATGTTATATGTACAGGTGACCGAAAATTACACAGCTGGCAGCTTGATTCTTAAGAGTTGCGCGTCTTCACTAATTGACGAAGATGATTATAGTAAAGCCCCTGGGGTGGTTGCTAGGCTTATGGGATTAGATTCTTTCCCAATTTCAAATTTGTCCGACACAAAGTCAAAGTCAACTCGATTCATCGNTTCTGACCCGATAAAACTTGGCAGCTCGACTCAGGTAGAATTTATGGGGTTAATCCGTATGCTGACGGCCGTTTGGCTCGAAGTATAGGTTATTTATAAGTTTAGGATTTTATTTTGTGCAGATTCTGGCTTAAAGGTAGCTAGTCATATTGTGATATACATGATTTAGGTTACGTGGAAATTTGGAATCTGTATATGATCAATAAGAAGAGGATCTCCTTTGTGTCCGTGGATGTAGACCAGTCAAACCAGAGCGACTCGACTGAACAACTTAAAATGTCATGTGCTTGTTTTCTTCTTTACTTTTGTGGGATTTACCTGTCAGCTTAAGTTTAAAATATAAGCTCACTGAAACGCTTAGTTACTTATTCTTCTTAATGGTTTACTTATTAGAATTTCAAGTTCACATTAAAATCAGTTATCTGAACCTCGTCTTTTACAACAAACGCTTTACTGTCATTTTGGCCTTTAACCTTCTTTGTAACTAATATGTTTGACTCTTAAAATTCAAAAGTGGACTCATGGAGGAGTATCACATGTATACATTGCAAGCAACCCAAAAGGTTTGGTTGTTGGAAATTAGATTGTTTTGTTATTTAGGATCAATAGTTTGATGCCTTTCTAAGCAACTGAGCATATTTATCATTTCTTTTAGTTCCTTATAATATACTCCGTATTTTTTAAATATTGGCTTAAAAGGTGTTTAACCAATGATGTTAGTAAGAGAATACTAGGAATTAGTCACTTCATGAATCATCAAAAATGTGTCTTTTAGCTGTATCACAACTCTTAATCAATGAAAAAAGGTGTCTTTTCGTTGCAAACAAAATATCATTCTTTCCAAAATGCAAAAAAGACAGACTTTGCAAGAAGTAGAGTTTGGACCAAAAGTGTCAAGTAAGTTGGTCAGTTTTTTTGCATTTGTATACACGTTAGTCCAAAATTTCTCATTTTCGCAAACTTCAGTGCTATTTTTGTTAGTTCCACAAGAAACACGGTCCGCTTTGCATAATTTGAATAACAAGATAGCAAGATACATATAACTGTTTGCTACAACTAATTTTACAACTTTTCACTTTGCAGATGTAAATACATTTGTTGATATTTTCTGGATAGCAGTTTCTACGTGTTACAAATGATGTGAGTATGAAAGTTGAGAAACAAATATTAAGTGGCGAGGGGGGTCGTCCAGTTGCTGGTTTTCGCCATTTATTCGATTGGAATGCAAAATCACGTAAGAAGTTGCTCGCGAAAAATTTATCGGGTATTATAATATTCTGTACTAAATAATAGCTTCTTCTAAATATCGAAACATTGCATCTTATGCACATTTTGACCATAAGTTCAAATTCATGTAGAACAACTCAAGCAGAAAACAAGTAGCAATACAAACATGCCAATCACTCGGCATCAACCGGTATAAATCACTACGCAACTCTATACTCGATTTGTTTTGTTTTGAAGCTGAATTGACATGTTAGACCTTAATAATCAAAGTCAGACGCAAGCTTGCTAAGTAGAAGAGCCAGAGAATCTTTTTTTTTTTATTGTCTGGATGATCTTTCTAATAAAATTTTATGATGTTATATGTACAGGTGATCGAAAATTACACAGCAGGCAGCTTGATTCTTAAGAGTTGTGCGTCTTCACTAATTGACGAAGATGATTATAGTAAAGCCCCTGGGGTGGTTGCTAGGCTTATGGGATTAGATTCTTTCCCAATTTCAAATTTGTCCGACACAAAGTCAAAGTCAACTCGATTCATTGACACTCGATCTATGCATAATTCTTCTCCACCGTGTGTTAAAAAAAGCCCTGAACTTGAACATAAAGATCACCACCAAATCGACCAAAAACATAAAGTGATCGAAAAGTTTCAAATGGAAAGTTTACCTCCAAAATCTGCTAGATCAGTTCCCATCACTCATCAGAAACTCTTATCTCCTATGAAGAGGTCCAGGCTCGTGCCCTTAAATGACCCCACTTGTATAATGGAAGCAGCTTCAACTATACCTCTTGCTAGATCATCTTCTGTTCATGTTCCTGTTTCTGCTAGAAAGCCGTATTCCCGCAGGCCTGTGGAGTCAAAAGTGTCTTCTCGAAGGGTAGTGGAGTCGAATGCTGCAAGGAGTCTAAAAGGGCAATCAATGAACAAGAGTTGGGATGGTTGTTTAGAACGCAAACCGTTCTTAGAAGAAGGAAAAAGATCAGTTTCTTTAGCTATTCAAGCAAAGGTTAATGTTAAAAAACGAGATAGTTTAAGTGGCGAATCGACCAGTGGTCAGCAAAATAGGCAAAAGGATACACTCAAGAAACCTTCTACAAAAAATGTGCTCAAACAGAACAACCAAAAACAAAACTATATAACTGATAGAGGAACGTCGGCTGCAAAATCTTCAATGCCCGTTATCAACCGGCAATGTAAAAAACCTGTTTCTGAGACAAGTAAAATTCCTGTGAACAAAGCTATTAATCGACAGAAACGTTCTCCGGAAGATATGAAGAACAAGGTTCACGATAAAAGCAATATAAGTGGAAATGCAGTTAAATCCAATGGATCGGATGTTATTTCTTTTACATTCACATCCCCAATTTCACGTTCAACGGAGAAGAAGAACTTATTTTTGGCTGAGAATCATGGTAAACACGCACTGATCAACTTCATTGGGAATAGAAATAGTTTGAGTTTAGCACCGAAAGGTGATTCATCAAGTACGCTTATGAACAAAAAACTAAATAAAAACGTGTCTTACGTGATGGGAGGTGATCCTTTAAGTACCCTTTTGGACAAAAAACTAAAAAATAACGTGTCTTTAGCGCCGGGAGGTGAGTTTTTAGGTACCCTTTTGGAGCAAAACCTAAGGGAATTAGCTGCAATGAGTTCCACTTCTGTTTCGATGTTTCAAGATACAAGAAATGTAGATAGAATCAGACCTATTTTTCTTGCTGAAAATTGCGTTCCGGGCACCAAAGGTATAAATCACTCAGATTTGCTTTATATATTTAAAGTCTGTTATTTATTGCTCAAGAACCTGGTGCAGGTTGTTTAAGGAAATCCACAATGATGGAAGTTGAATCTGAGTCGGAATCAAGCTACGTGAAGGACCTACTATTCAACATTGAGTCCATGTTTGAAGATTTTACCTTAAACAGGACAAGCAAGATTGTGAATCCACGCCTATTTGATAAACTAGAAGCTCAAAAACCAGTTCTTGAGAACAATCGCAAGCCTAAGTTAAGGCGTAAGCTCGTGTTTGACTGTGTGAGTGAATGCGTTGACTCAAGATGTAGAGTTTGGTTAAGAGGGGTGGCAGTTGTAACCAGAAAGGAGCGGTTAGTTGAAGACGTGTGTAACCAGATATTGAAGTGGCAACAGATGAAAGATTGTATGGTGGAGGAACTCGTATACAAGGATATGAGTGATGATCCGCATAAAACATGGCTTGATTATGACGTCGAAGCATTTGAACTTGGGGTAGAGATCGAGAAGCGGTTACTTAGTGACTTAATCGGTGAAGCTCTTGTTGATATGATGGTACTTTAGCCTTGTAGGTAAGGTTAAGACGCGCAAAATTTTGTTGATTTATTGTTTGTTTATGGTTTTTCGTTCAAATATTGCTTCTTTATACTTATAAATTTTTTCTAAATAAATTTGAAGTTTTAGTGTTTGTTTTGTCTATTCCATTGCATATACGTAAATTTTCATAAGCAAAAAAGATCTCTACTCGATGACTATTGACTAGTGTATATGTTTTGTGCATTATGAAGTATCTACCTATCTGGGATATTGGCTTTATAAAAGTTGTACATTATGGGGTTGTACACCTGACTTATCTATGCTTTTTCACATCAAGGATTCTGGGCCTCTTGTGACATAGTACATGGTGGCGTTTTACTTTTCTATTCCAACATAGTGCATGGCACACTGCATCAGCAACTTAGCATCCTATAATGTATAGTGCAAGTCATTTTCCAAGAGCATCACAGGGTTGCACTTTTGATTTAGAATGCAATTCAGGGTCATGGGATGTACATTGGAAGACGCCGTTTGAATGAGTCGCACTCGCACCTTACCATCATTCATTGCACTAAATTGCCATCATGCAGTGTTTAGTAGTAGCTGAGTAGTTGGTATGATCAACATTACATATTTACCTTTTACTATTATTACCATTACTAATTTACTCTTATTATCAGTACTATACAAACACCTTTCTGACATACATGCATCATATTTACAAATTTTGTTGAATTTACTAAAGATTCAATTTTGGGCCACTTGCTTTTACTAAAGATTCAAAAAGGGAAATGATTTGCACACTCAAGGTTTTGATTGGCACACTCCATCATATGCATTAAACAGTTGTACAGTTTACACATTTTGCTTTAAATGGTTGTACTGTGAGTGTCCCAATAAAAAAATGAAGTGTGCGAATCACTTCCTATTCAAAAAGCTGATGCTTTATGGCGTTACTCTTTTACCATCCAAATTTCTTTAGAGTTTTGGGCCCTTTTTTACTTTCAATTTGTGTAAAATCCAACTTTTTGCTTAGTCACACAATATTTTCAGGGAACACCATTTGTATAGCATGTTGCACCCAACTATAATTATACACAATTAACCTAAGCCTAAGATCTGTACACAATGCATACATCTATATGGTTTTGGTATTTACTTTCACTTTTTATTGATTTCGAGTTTTGAAATGTCGCCCAAAGCTCTTAGTATTAGACTTGTTCGATATATTGTAGTCTTGATCCGCTTTTAAAGTGACTACACTGTGTATGTTCTTTACTTTTGTTCTGCATCAAATTTCAAATATCCACAAAGCAAAGATAATAGAGGTAGGTGTTGAGTGTGTGGGTGTGGGAGGGCCGATATATTGTGGCAAGAACACGCACTATAAGAGACAAGTGTTACATTGTGCTTTTCAATCAATATATGCGATCTCAAAAAACATAAAGCCTCTTAGCAAGACTCAAATCTAACGGTTAGTACCATATCATACATCCATAAGATTGACCACATGTGACATGTAGGGGCAGCAATTTCTAAAATGACAGTAAACCCGAGTTCGATACGAAGATAAACGGGTTAGGATTTTGGCTTTGTTTGGGTTGTAAATGAGTTGGCATGTGTAACGTGTCTATTTAAGGTTTATTTGGGTTGTAAATGGCTTGTAAATGGGTTAGGTTTGAGTTGAGCTTCTCAAGCCTCTAACCTGTTTAAGGCTAAAATTCCAACATAAATTTTAGAAGTTAAGTATTCAATGTCATTTATAAAATAAAAATGTTTACGTCTTATCACTCAGCATACACTTTTTAAGCATTTCATTTATGATTTATGTTTGTACCAAAATATTTATCGTGTTGCTTAAATATGTTCCAATTCTCACCTTCAATATTAAATAACCAAGTACTCGCGTATAGCGGCGACAGTGTATAGTTTTCACAAAATCCGTTTGCTTCGATCTTGTGTATGTTTTTATGTTTTGAGTATCCGTGCTGTGTGTGGTTTAATATGATGCCAATATGTATTTATGTTTTTTCTCTGTCAACATCATTATTTTTTCACTTGATACCATCTCCATCTTATACCTGGTAAAGATTATATTAAGTTTAGAAAGTAGAGTAAGGATCAAATGAGAAATAAAACTAAAATGAGAAGGATGAGAAGAAACCACAACCGCACATTTTAGATGCACCTACAAAAGTAGATGCATCTCCACTTAATTCTTTTTTCCTTATTTGAAATGTGTGGCCAGTAATATTTCTCACTTTTCTCATTTGATTTTCTCTTCTCACTAGATCTCTTCCCTTAGAAAGTATAAGAAAATGATAATTTTAGAATGATGAAGATGGAAAGTTGAAAAAGAATGTGGTGTTTGAATTGTGTAGCGAGGATAGAAGAAATATTTTAAAGGATATGTTAGTAAAATCATTTTTCTGATTTTGTTAGTTTTTAAGTAAAATGGGTTTTGCTTTATAAATAGTAAAAATGTGTACCTATTTTTTTGGGGGAAAAAGGGGTTGATTTGCACACCAAATTTTTTTATTCTTTCACCACACTCTTTGCATTACAGTGTTGTATGGTGTGCTATACAACTTGTACAAAATGGTGTTTTTATCAAAAAATTTGGTGTGCAAATCAATCCTCATTAGTTATAGTGTGACTAGTAAACGTATCGATGTGACTAACATGTTGTATGGAGTTGAACTTCTTGACACAGTTAACTATATATAAGTATCGATTTAGAGTTGAAATATATGAATCAGTAAACCTGTCTGTGCGAACCCGCTAACTCAGAGACACGAAATGTGTTACCACCCCTAATCTAAGTTGCTTACAATATGTAGTGTTTTTCTTTCTGAAAACATGAAATCATTTGCAATTCTACATATTTACTAACAAAATATTATTACAAAATAGGTAATTTTACTCTAACAAGGTTTCTAAATTTACTTTGCGTATTTAAATGTTAATGAAGAGTTTTACAATTAAATATGCGCCAGATTAAATGTTAATATCCTAATTGTTCATCGTCCATTCATACATTTAATACATGTCATCCTAGTTTTACGAATGCATAATAAAGCCAGTTCAAGCCTTTCAAAAAAAAAAAATAAAGCCAGTTCAATATTACCCAAAACAATATTTAAGTTGTGAACAGCTAGATTGTCATGAAAAAGGAATGCAACCTTGATATTATTGGAGCATTAAATTATGCCACATGGAAAACTGAATAAAAGTAGATGTATAAAGTGAGAGTATATGAGACGTAAGTACCAGGATTCGGATCAATCAAATAATGGTAACAAGTAACAATCAATCAAATAATGGTAACAAGCAACAATACTTCCACTAACCAAATGTTATCTACACTTCTTGCATGTAAAAAGGTGAGTGGTATTTACTCCCTCCGTCCTATATTAACTCCACTTCAGACTTTTTTAGATTTTTTTTTAAAACTTTAATATTAAATATTTGTGTTTGTATTATATAATATTTGATGCAAAATATATAAATATATTGAGATTGTTTTGTCTGTTCCATTGCATATACATAAATTTTCATAAGCAAATTGTTTAAAAGATCTCTACTAGATGACTATTGACTAGTGTTATGAAGTATCTGCCTATCTGGGCTATTGGCTTTATAAAAGTTGTTTATTATGGGGTTGTACACCTGACTTATCTATGCTTTTTCACATTAAGGATTCTGGGCCTCTTGCGACATAGTGCATGGTGGCGTTTTACTTTTCTATTCCAACATAGCGCATGGCACACTGCATCAGCAACTTAGCATCCTATAATGTATAGTGCAAGTCGTTTTCCAAGTGCATCACAGGGTTGCACTTTTGATTTCGAATGCAATTCAGGGTCATGGGATGTACATTGGAAGACGCCGTTTGAATGAGTCGCACCTTACCATCATTCATTGCACTAAATTGCCATCATGCAGTGTTTAGTAATAGCTGAGTAGTTGGTATGATCAACATTACATATTTACCTTTTACTATTATTACTATTACTAATTTACTCTTATTATCGGTACTAGCACAAACACCTTTCGACGTACGTGCATACAAATTTTGTTGAATTTACTAAAGATTCAATTTTGGGCCACTTGCTTTTACTAAAGATTCAAAAAGCTGATGCTTTTATGGCGTACTCTTTTACCACCCAAATTTCTTTAGAGTTTTGGCCCCTTTTTTACTTTCAATTTGTGTAAAATCCAACTTTTTGCTTAGTCACACAATATTTTCAGGGAACACCATTTGTATAGCATGTTGCACCCAACTAATTATACACAATTAACCTAAGCCTAAGATCTGTACACAATGCATAGTCTTGATCCGCTTTTAAAGTAACTACACTGTGTATGTTCTTTACTTTTGTTCTGCATCAAATTTCAAATATCCACAAAGCAAAGATAATAGAGGTAGGTGTTGAGTGTGTGGGTGTGGGAGGGCCGATATATTGTGGCAAGAACACGCACTATAAGAGACAAGTGTTACATTGTGCTTTTCAATCAATATATGCGATCTCAAAAAACATAAAGCCTCTTAGCAAGACTCAAATCTAACGGTTAGAGCTATATCATACATCCATAAGATTGACCACATGTGACATGTAGGGGCAGCAATTTCTAAAATGACAGTAAACCTGAGTTCGATACGAAGATAAACGGGTTAGGATTTTGGCTTTGTTTGGGTTGTAAATGAGTTGGCATGTGTAACGTGTCTATTTAAGGTTTATTTGGGTTGTAAATGGCTTGTAAATGGGTTAGGTTTGAGTTGAGCTTCTCAAGCCTCTAACCTGTTTAAGGCTAAAATTCCAACATAAATTTTAGAAGTTAAGTATTCAATGTCATTTATAAAATAAAAATGTTTACGTCTTATCATTCAGCATACACTTTTTAAGCATTTCATTTATGATTTATGTTTGTACCAAAATATTTATCGTGTTGCTTAAATATGTTCCAATTCTCACCTTCAATATTAAATAACCAAGTACTCGCGTATAGCGGCGACAGTGTATAGTTTTCACAAAATCCGTTTGCTTCGATCTTGTGTATGTTTTTATGTTTTTGAGTATCCGTGCTGTGTGTGGTTTAATATGATGCCAATATGTATTTATGTTTTTTCTCTGTCAACATCATTATTTTTTCACTTGATACCATCTCCATCTTATACCTGGTAAAGATTATATTAAGTTTAGAAAGTATAAGAAAATGATAATTTTAGAATGATGAAGATGGAAAGTTGAAAAAGAATGTGGTGTTTGAATTGTGTAGCGAGGATATTTGGAGGTGAGATCCCCCCACAAACAACAAACATCTAAAGAACAAAGCAGTGAATCGTAGCCCTCCATTCCGCTTTCATCCAACGACAATGATCAAAACAACAATCATAAAAGCAGGGGTAAAATGGTCATTCCAACTCATTTAATAAAAACAGAAAAATATATCATTCGATCTCTTTTTCTTTTAAGCCGTCTTCCACAATTCTCTCTCCAACCAAAACTTCCGGTTAACCGGAATCCTTCTAAATCACCGGAAAAGCTTCCGATAAACCTTCTAAATCACCGTATAAATACACAAATCACCGTCGATCACCGGAAAAATCAAACAAAATCACCATCGATCACCGAAGGTGTTGTTATTTCTTGATGATAAACAGGTGCAACTTCTAAATAACCTTCTATTTTTGGCATCATGAAATCAACCGGAACAAGAGCGTCGGTTTCGGTGAAGATGACGATGTGACGTTCCAGATGTCGAACACGTTGGATTCGAAGGTGAGATCGGAAAGTTTTTCCGGTGAAGTAGCGTGGAGATGACGCCATTGAGAAATGAAATGAAATGGAAGTTGCTTGGGTTTGGTTTTTATTAGTTTTGGTTTGTTTGTTTATCAAACCACAACAAATCAAAGTTGATAATTGATGAATATCAGATGTTTTGTTTGGTTTGTAATATCTCTCACATGATATAGTTTTACTTTTTATTATATTTATAAAAAGTTGATAACTGATTATAGGGACAGGTTGGTTAATCTTGACAAATTAAGTATATGAATTATTTGGAACTTCTTTTCTTTTACTTTATTTTAGTTTCTAATGATTTGATTGTAGTTTGATCAAGTTTGATTGTAAACTTAATCAAATTTGATTGTAAACTAAATAAAAATTTGACTGTATCAAAACAGTTAATATTAAAGTATACACTATTAGTCTTGAGATTCTTTTATAGCAATCACTTGTAATTTGTACAAATTTCCAATGTAATTATTTGGTGAATTACATGTGATTCTCTCATAAAATTTGTTAGTATACACACTTTATTAGTTCTGAGATTCTTTTAGAACAATCACATGTGATTTATACAAAAATCACATGTGATGGTGGATCACGACATCACGTAATTCTCATCAAAATTTAAAGTATACACTCTTTATTACTACATAGTTCCGAGATTCTTTTACAGCAATCACATGTGATTTGTACAAAAATCCCATGTGATTCTTTGGTTGATCACATGGGATTTTCTTACAGCATCATAACAGTTAATATTAAAATATATACTCTCTATCAGTTCGGAAATTTTTTACACTCTTTATTAGTTTAGAAATTTTTTTTACAAAAATCACATGTGATTTGTACAAAATCCTATGTGATTCTTTGGTGAATCACATATGATTCTCTCATAAAAATATTAAAGTGTACTCTTTATTACTTGTGAGATTCTCATACATCAATCTCATGTGATTTAACCATAAATCACATGTGATTCTATGGTGAATCATATGTGATTCTAGTAACCAATTCTTTGTTTATTGTGTTGTGAAAAGGTACTACATATTATAGATGATGGGTCGGTGGTATGTTCTTGTATACATTTGTACAAAAGGCTACAACAATTGTACAGAAGGCGACATCAATTGATGCTTGAACTTTTGAGTTTTTGAATTTTCATTTACTTGAATATATTGACAATCACATCAACATAATAGTTACAATTCTAAATAATACGAAGTACCGAAAAAATTGAAGTGGCCATTTTTATAGAGCCGTGTGAATAATGAAGTAGATAAGAAGAATGGGGTCCAATATCATTGTTTGGCATCTCTAAGGCACATCATTGTCTTGTTCATTAGGCTATAGGTGGACCACTTGGTGAATCACATGTGATTCGTGTGTGAATCACATGTGATTCGACCAACTCATTTTTGCAATTTGAGTGAACAAAATATACGTTATTAGATTTGGTGAATCACATGTGATTCGTGTGTGAATCACATGTGATTCGTGTGTGAATCACATGTGATTCGTGTGTGAATCACATGTGATTCAACCAACTCATTTTTGCAATTTGAGTGAACGAAATATACGTTATTAGACTTTGCAACCAACATGAAACATATCTACCATTTATATAAAAGAATTCTAAAATACTTGTTTATTGATTTACAGTAGGCCACCTGAGCACTAAAAAATGCTATGACTAAATAAAAGTATAAAACTCTTGACCACTGGGTACATACTCTTGATTTTTTATATCTTTTCAAAAGTTTGCATGTATATAGTTACTTGTATATGATGTGACAAAACAATTTCTTGGTACTCTCAAAATAAACATACTTTTCAATTTTGCAAAGATAAGAGAAATAGAGTTTGTTGACATCCAAAAAGGAAAATTATATAAATTACTTGTAGATTAAAAAAATAACCATTTGGTAACAATATAAAATAGAATAGGTAGTATAGTTGTTACAAGTACAACTATTGTTTTAATAAAATAAAAGCTCACACAAGACATACACCCCCTTGGTCCCCTCACCCTCACACACCGATTCCCTTTTCAACCATCACCAGTGGATATGCAAAAATTAAAAAATGCTACTCTCACTTGCATATCATGCAGCAAAAATTGTACATTCAAACTATCTCACAAGAATAACACCACCCTTAAATTATCATCCTCAAATTTTTTTCTTTGCAACTGAAGTTGCTTTACTTTCTCATGGATCTAAAATCAATAAGAAAGTCAACAGGTCAACAGGAAGGCGCATCAACATGTAAATCCTACTCATCCTCTTGACTTTTTTTATTTTGATCTGTAAAAAAATATAATGGGTGCTAAAGGCTTCGTTGAAGGAGGAGTTTCTTCCATTGTGGTCGGATGCAAGTTGTTAGATCTGTACTGGTTTCTGTCGGACTGAAGATTTTTCGGACGGTGCTTCGGCAGACTTTGTATTCGACGACGAGGATGGGGCTGTACGAGATATTCCGGGAGAACATCGGAGAAATGGACTGATGCAACAAGGGTTAGGGTTTTGAATATTGAGGAAGGTGAGAGAGTAGGTAGAGAGTGTGTGTGAGAGTGAATGAGAGGGAAAAAGGGTGGGTGATGGTATGCGTTTAATAAATGGACCAACCTACCCCTATGTGAATTTAAATGAAACACTATATGTGAGATCCAACCGTTGGATGTATAAAAGATCAATGGCTCAGATTGAGTGATTTGTTCTTTAGATTTTTTGTGTTCTGCATTGAACTTTCCTCATAAGAAATATTTTAATTCCCTAAAGGATATGTTAGTAAAATCATTTTTCTGATTTTGTTAGTTTTTAAGTAAAATGGGTTTTGCTTTATAAATAGTAAAAATGTGTACCTATTTTTTGGGGGGAAAAAGGGGGTTAATTTGCACACCAAATTTTTTTATTCTTTCACCACACTCTTTGCATTACAGTGTTGTACGGTGTGCTATACAACTTGTACAAAATGGTGTTTTTATCAAAAAATTTGGTGTGCAAATCAATCCTCATTAGTTATAGTGTGACTAGTAAACGTATCGATGTGACTAACATGTTGTATGGAGTTGAACTTCTTGACACAGTTAACTATATATAAGTATCGATTTAGAATTGAAATATATGAATCAGTAAACCTGTCTGTGCGAACCCGCTAACTCAGAGACACGAAATGTGTTACCACCCCTAATCTAAGTTGCTTACAATATGTAGTGTTTTTCTTTCTGAAAACATGAAATCATTTGCAATTCTACATATTTACTAACAAAATATTATTACAAAATAGGTAATTTTACTCTAACAAGGTTTCTAAATTTACTTTGCGTATTTAAATGTTAATGAAGAGTTTTACAATTAAATATGCGCCAAATTAAATGTTAATATCCTAATTGTTCATCGTCCATTCATACATTTAATACATGTCATCCTAGTTTTACGAATGCATAATAAAGCAAGTTCAATATTACCCAAAACAATATTTAAGTTGTGAACAGCTAGATTGTCATGAAAAAGGAATGCAACCTTGATATTATTGGAGCATTAAATTATGCCACATGGAAAACTGAATAAAAGTAGATGTATAAAGTGAGAGTATATGAGACGTAAGTACCAGGATTCGGATCAATCAAATAATGGTAACAAGTAACAATCAATCAAATAATGGTAACAGGCAACAATACTTCCACTAACCAAATGTTATCTACACTTCTTGCATGTAAAAAGGTGAGTGGTATTTACTCCCTCCGTCCTATATTAACTCCACTTCAGACTTTTTTAGATTTTTTTTTTTTTAAAATTTAATATTAAATATTTGTGTTTGTATTATATAATATTTGATGCAAAATATATAAATAGATTGGGTTTTAAATGTGTTTTTATTGGTATAACTTTTATTAAATATTACTATATAACACAAACAAAAATATTTAAGATCAAAGTTGAAAAAAAAAGACTTCAAAAGTCAAAACTGAATAATTAACATGGGACGGAGGTAGTATTAATCACTACTAGTAGGGGTGTAATCGGACGGGATGGTAGGGTTTGAATTAATTTGAGTCGGGTTTAAAAGTAACATACCTGCATCTGACTTTATTTGAACTCATGTTAGTCGGGGTTGGGTCCATTTGGGTTCGGATCAACCCAAGATTAAAATTGTCATAAAATTGCTAATTTGTTCTAGCTTAGATAGATAAATTATAAAACAATATATTAAAAAGATAAAAAATAAAAGAAAAGAAAAGAAACCTTATTCGGGTCAAATGGGTCGACTCGAACCCGAGTTACCCAAACATTTTCAACTCGATACTCGACAATTGGGTTGACCTGAATAACCCCAATAAATTTTTTTGACCCGAGTCATCCGACCCGAATACCAAATTCAAAGACGTCACTCCGTAATATTAGAGATACTAAAACTCCGTAAACGTACACGTTATAAATATCAAGCTGAATCACGTGTTATTAAGTGTATGAATGAGGTTAATTATAACATATATAAACATTTGTATTAAGTTTTAACTACTCAAACAATTAATAACATTAGAGCATCAGGTGTAATAAGACCGTTAACATCAAAAAGTGCTACTACATGAGCGCCACATTACCATTCTCACTTTTAACACCAACACCAAAAGTACCATCTTACTAAGACCACCCATAACACCACACTTTTAGGACTCACAATTTTATTTTATTTTCTATTAAAAAAAAAAAAAAAAAAAAAAAAAAAACCTATTTTTTCATACATTATAAAAATACAAATAACATTTAAAAAAAGTTATAAAATGATGCGTGGTTTTGTAACCTTACAACAGGTTTTACCTCTCGAGGGATCTCAAGAGGCTTACAACCCCACCAGGCAGTGTACCTGACCGATGTAGTATAGGATAGTGGTAAGTACGGGGGATTGATCGTTCTCTCACAGGGAATAGTGTTCGTTAGGATATAAAAACTACTCTAATACGTCTAAGGGTGGAAGGAAGATTCTTTTTTGTATTTTTATATTTTTTGGAAAGCAATTAAAATCTCGGTTTTGGAAGAAGGGCGGAATTAGTTGTTAATCAACTAACCCAAGTTTACTACTTATGCAAATTAAAAATAAAATAAATATCTAAACTATTGTGGTTGTGAAAACAATATGGAGAAAGTTGTGTTTACTTAGATTTCATTACTCCCTAACTATCTTTTACCGGTTAATTGATATATGTGTTACTTGTGTGGATGAAGGGTGTATTCCTAATAACTCATGGAGTGGCATACATATCTCTCCAATTCTAATATATATACTTTTGTAATATATATACTTTTCATATATTATTTAACTTAAATAATTTTACTACAAATAAAAATATTTAAAATAAATATTTTTATTAACATTATGATGACAACGGATAATAAAACGTTTANTAATAGTTAGGTTTCATTAGATCTAAGCAAACACTAGAGAATTTAGCTACACATGTTAATTAAAAGACAAGTAAAAGAGATAGACAACCAACACATAGACATATTGATTGAATTAAAGTGAAGACTTATCTTTAATTAAGCATGAGGGTTCCAAGGGTTGGAAACCCTAAAAAGTACAGAAAAATCGTCTTTAGGGTTTGCCCTAAAAGTTCTCCACAAAGTTCCACACTAATGAATGAAAATTAGAAAACTATATATAGATTTTACACTCTGACGGCGTCAGGTTATAAGGGCTGACGCCGTCAGCTCGCCGCCAATAGTTTTCTCGGATGGCCTAGATCCACTTCTGACGCCGTCACCTTATATAACCTTTTGGGCCGTCACTCTTTAACTTTACTCCTGACGGCCTATAATTCCTAACACCTGACGGCGTCAGGTGTTAAATCCCAAATTTTCTCTGGCCCGTCATTTGATAATTGGATTCCACTCTTTTGTCAAAACTTGCTGACGGTGTCACCTTGTGACTTCTGACGCCGTCAGGTTGTAAACCTTCATCTTTTGATACTTTGTCGTTTTCTTCACTTTTATGCTCCAAAAACGTCCGAATATGCATGTTTTCCAGAATTCCTCTCAAAAGTACCTAAAATGACAAAAGGAACGATTTAGGGCAATATTTGATCACATTTATACGAATTAGGGATTAAATGACCCCCTAAAAGGCCGTAACACTTTTCGTCTCATCAAATACCCTTACACTTGAGATTTGTTGTCCTCAAGCAAATGAAGAGCTGTTGATTTCCAATCAAAATATGGAGTTGTAGGGTCATTTAACAGATATAAAGTAATTACAACAATAGTTATCTCGACCTAATCATAACAAGCAGGAAATCACTACCTAGCACCTCCACAAATACGGGTTTTGGATCTCCACATCTCTCAAATTACATAAAGTTTATATCTCAAAATGGGAAACGGAAGGAATAACACTCACTACCTGTCATAGCAAATAGGATTACCATAGGCTTGGGGAGAGGGGATCAATTACTCCCCTAGCATAAGTAGAATGGATAGCGATATCATAACAACCATCGTAGTGTCTATGTTATCTAGATATCTTGAGAGAGTTAATAGTTAATCCTTTTATTAAGTACGCGAAATACTCACGACTCCAATATATAACAATTTCAAACTTCTAGTAACACATCGACAGCGTTGCCGATTTACACTCGATGTATTGTGGAGTGAAACTGAGTAGTGATATATATATATGATTGACCTATGCTCGAGACCATGCTAAAAGCTATCTCCAAGTATATTTTTATGAACTTATGTATATGAAAAGTACATACTGTTTAGTATCAGCATATATCATCTAACTAGTTACACCTTGAAGCAAATCTTATGAGTAATTTCGTTTTGTATCCTGTGATGATCATGATAGGATCCCTTTTATAGCACAAGGAGTCCTTACAAGATACTAGATATTAAATGTAATATTTAATAATAATCAGTATAAATGAATATCCACAACGAGTCTATTTCTAATACTCCCCATAATTACAATAACATTACAACGTATTATAAACCAATACAACATGTATTTCTTCATATGATATGACATGTTTGCATCAAATATTATATAATACCAAACAAAAATATTTTAATATTAAATTCTTAAAAAAAAAGAGTAAAAATAATTACTTAAAAAAGTCCTTGATAGTGGACGAGCAGTGGTAATGAGTTTAACCCAATATAGTAACGCCTGCTAAGGCGAGGTCAGTATTCAGCAGTGTCTCACACAATAGCCAATCAATCCCATCTTTCAGTGGAATGTTAGCTTTATCAACAATCCTT
>LBNU01020731.1:0-12865 GCA_014162995.1 Artemisia annua | reverse complement strand
GGGGGAGTATTTCATAAGAAAATAAAACTCTCAAAGTGTTATAAAATGTCTTTTATTCACAAACACTTTGAGAGATTTTCAAATGAATGGTTTCGAAAGGCATCACTAGGATAGTCATGGTGTTATAAGGTGACTAAGGTTAGGAATAACCGTCCTATGATCCGCCTAAGCCTGAGGGATCTACCCAAGGACATCACCAATAGTTAGTATTTAGAAGTACTTAGGTATGATTCGAAAAAGGAGAAGTGAATGAAACGGAGAAAGAAGGGGTTGAAGAATTAAAAAGAAACATTGTGAAAAGGGTGAAAAGAATTGAGCCCTCCGAATTATTCAACCTTAGGGCAGACACCGGGTTCAATTCATATGCTACTGGTTGTTGCTAAGGCAACACCGGTATTGAAGATAAAAGACGTCATGGACCCAGTGACGCATGCACTTTAACCTTCTAGCCACTCGAGTATCTCTCAAAAGATGCTTGTTTCATTCTCACGGGGAACCGTTGTAATCTATCGACCTTCTATTTAGAGTTGGTTGATATTGAAACAGGAGACCCTGCCCCAATCTCCGCATAGGAAACCATAAGTTGCACTAATTGAGTCTAGAGCCACGAGACACATCAAAGATCTCTTTGGAACACTTAGTAATCTTACATTGGTTGTCTTACATCAATGGACACCAACTGTAAATTATCGAGTCCTTCGCAGATCTTAGCAATCTGCCTAGAACGTTCATGAGGGATTTACTTAGGTATTTCTCAAATGATTGAACAGAAATCCTGCCAGAGTCAACATCAAACAGCCCTGACAGCAGGTCACTTTGGTAATTCCTTGTGGGTTACACTTAGTGTTTATGATGGCATCAAACGGTCTACAGTCGTGGGGTGATCTCCAGCGACTCACCTAATCGTGGGTGTACTTAGTTGTGCCCGTGTAAGCTCCTTACGGGGTATCCGATTAGGAACGGCCTTGGCGCGAATTAGAAGGAGTCCTCACAATATGCTGTTGACGAATTCTAGTTCAAACCTGTAAGTACCGATTGTATTATTGCTAACTGTCTTATTTCAGGTACAAATGCTGTCTTGAACACCAACTTCCACGTGCTCATACATACATCAGAATGCCGATGAAAGCTCAAAGCCTTATCACATTTCAACAAGAAAGATTCTACCTCAAAATCATGAATCTTCAACACTAAAGACATAAGAGCTAAGAATGCATAACAACAACACCGTTAAAAATGTATGAGCATGTTGGAACGGAGCGAATCCCTTGGAAAGACGAAAAGTGACGAATGGCGGATTACTACTTCATCTATCGTTTTCACATCAACAAAGACAAAGATCAAAGAACGATGATATATTTCTACAACTATCATTTTGGAAGACGTCTAAAGCTATCAAAGTTAACATTCACAGTTTGAAGAACAAAAGACGTCTCAAAGCAACCTCGATGACCGTGACAAATTTCTATCCATTAACAAATCTTCATGACCGATCCTTAGGGGGAGATTGTTAGGATCATAGTTTTCAACTATTCAGTCAAGTCTCGGTCATTTCAATAAATGTAATAGGTTGCTAGTTTTATCACTTTAAGTTACGTTTTAGCTTAATACTCGTTTTGTTATAAGACGAGTCCAATAAGTGTCCAATGGGCCTTGAAAGCCCACGACATACAAGATAGGGAAGGAAGGGAGTGTTGCCCTATCCTTCTACTATAAATAGGACACAATGTAACTCTTTCATTTTGTTGGTTAATTTCATATCTTAAGCAAACTATTGTTCTTTCATCTTTCATATTGATCTTAATCAACCAAGTCTATTTCTCATCTCATTTCTTTCATTTGAATACTTGTGTTTACTAATATGGTGACCTAACAATAATGCGCTTGTCCATAGTGAGTACCTTAGGTATCTTAAGGATTGCCTAGATATCCTTTATGAGACCATTGAAGAGGTTAAAATGGAGAGACCTGCGGACATTGCCATCCGTGATGTATATTATCTCACCAACAGATCATATGAACTCTTAGATTATGCCATTGGGACATGTCCCAAAGCTGTTTGCATGCGTGATAAGATTGATGAATTTTCCTCTAAGATTAAGAACAAGCGTGTTACCTTTAATGTGCCCTTGACATCTTCAGAACGTAACACATCATATTCCAGAAATCAAACAACCTTATCTCGTTCTAATGTTCCCACCATTAATTCGACAGGAGTAAAAGTTGTAACTAATGCTAGCGGGTCAAAGCCTAGTTGCAATACAAGGAATGATAGGACTTCGGCAGCTAAGAGTGCTCAAGGAAAGGAAGTAGAAGACCACATTAGGAACAATAAGACTGATCTGAATGTTATGAATCGTGTTGATTTTAGTATTTGCTCTAGGCGTACTGTAATTAATTCGAATTCTAAGACCATTTGTGAGATCTGTAATAACTCTTTAATTTCTGGTAATCATGATGAGTGTGTTAAGACGAGTTTGAATGCTTCTAAATCACCCTCTTTTTGTCATGCTGTGTATTATAATCGTGTAAAACATGTTTGGAAAGCAACCGGAAGGAAGTTTTCTACTGTTGGCTATCATTGGAGACCCACTGGAAGAAAATTATCAATAGGAAGTCAACGCCCCTTTGCTAAATGGCCTAATTCTAGGTTCTGCAATATTAGGATGTGGAAGGAAACTGGCAGGACTTTTCCTATAGGAACCCAATGCATTAACCATAAGTCTAGTTTCCCTGCATGTCATAATAGGACTAAGGATGCTAGAGTAACTTCCTCTTCTGTTGTAATTAACAATGCTTGTACTAACCAATCGGATCCCACTTATGGTTGGGGATCCACGTTTGTCAGTTATCCGTATTTTTCTGGTTTCAAATGCAGGTCGTACAAATCACCCTGTGGTATTTGGACTCAGGCTGCTCAAAACATATGACTGGAGATTGCTCGCAGCTCAAAAATTTCATGAAAAAGTTTATCGGGACTGTTAGATTCGGGAATGATCATTTTGGTGCTATAATGGGTTATGGAGATTATGTGGTTGGCGACAGCGTGGTTTCAAGAGTATATTATGTAGAAGGGCTTGGGCACAATTTATTTTCCGTTGGTCAATTTTGTGATTCAGATCTTGAAGTTGCGTTCAGAAAACACACATGTTATGTTAGAAAATTGGATGGTGTGGATCTTCTAAAAGGCAGATGTGGCTCAAACCTCTACACTATATCCATCGAAGATATGATGCAGTCATCACCAATCTGTCTACTATCAAAGGCTTCCAAGAACAAGTCATGGTTGTGGCATCGTCGTTTGAACCATTTGAACTTCAGTACCATCAATGAACTCACTCGTAAAAACCTTGTTCGAGGAATGCCCAGACTGAAGTATGAAAAAGATCGTCTCTGTTCCGCTTGTCAGCTCGGTAAAAGCAAGAAGCATTCTCACAAACCCAAAACTATCAACACCAATATGGAAGTTCTTCATACCCTTCACATGGACCTTTGTGGTCCTATGAGAGTGCAAAACATATTTGGGAAGAGATATGTGTTAGTGATCGTTGATGACTACTCTCGGTTTACATGGGTTAAGTTTCTCAGATCCAAGGACGAAACACCTGAAATCATCATCAAACTTCTCTAAAGCTCCTATGTTCCTCTGGGGAGAGGCAATTGCAACTGCTTGTTACACTCAGAACCGATCACTAATCCACCCTCTTCACAGCAAAACCCCCTATGAGCTGGTGCACGAGAGAAAACCCGATCTCTCATTCCTTCGAGTTTTTGGTGCATTATGCTACCCAACCAACGATAGTGAGGATTTGGGAAAGCTCAAGGCAAAAGTTGATATTGGAATTTTTGTTGGCTACGTACCGAACAAGAAGGGTTATCGAATCTACAACAAAAGAACCCGACAAATCATGGAAACTATCCATGTCACGTTTGATGAGCTGACCGAGCAAACGGTTCCTGAATACTCCAGTTCAGGACCCGCATCTAATCTTTGGACTCCTGGACCAATTAGTTCAGGACTTGTACATTCCTCCACCACTGATGCTCCTTCTGTGCCACCTACTAGTGAGGATTTGAAGAAATTGTTTGATCCAATGTATGATGAGTATTTTGAGCCTCAACAGAGAATCGAACCAGAACAACAAGTCATAGGTCCTGATGCTGCTGCTAATGATGTACCTCAACCTACAAATGGGCCTTCCATCTCCATCTCTCTTAGTCAGAATGCTCCATCATCCAGTCATACCAATCACACAGATCAATCTTCTTCAATTCCTCAAGAAGAAGCATCTGATAACTCATTTGAAGTGAATCCCTTTGCTCAACCACATGATGAACCTTTTGTCAACATATTTGCCCCTGAACCATCTACTGTGGCAACTTCTTCAGAAAATTATAACACTGCTACATCAGTTCCCAGTCATCAACTTCATGAGCATATCAGAAAATGGACAAACGATCACCCAATTAACAACATCATTGGTAATCCATCTCGGCCAGTATCTACACGTAGACAACTTGCCACAGATGCCTTTGTGGTGCTTCGTCAGCTCCATACTCTCTAAAGTCGAACCAAAGGATTATAAGGATGCTTTGACTAAAACATCCTGGTTCACTGCATGCAGGATGAAATTCATGAATTCGACCTACTTGATGTTTGGGAATTAGTGCCCCCTCCCGACTATGCTATGATTATCGCCCTCAAATGGATCTTCAAAGTGAAACTTGACGAATATGGTGAAGTTTTGAAGAATAAAGCTCGACTAGTGGCCAAAGGATACAGGCAAGAAGAAGGCATTTACTTTGAAGAATCATTCGCACCAGTTGCCAGAATTGAGGCCATCAAAATCTTTCTTGCCAATGCAGCTAGTCAAAACATGATTATCTACCAAATGGATGTGAAGACTGCATTTCTTAATGGTCAATTAAAGGAAGTAGTATATGCAAGCCAACCAGAGGGGTTTGTTGATCCTGAACGCCCAAATCATGTCTATCGCTTGAAGAAGGCACTATATGGACTTAAACAAGCACCCAGAGCATGGTATGATACTCTGTCCAAATTCCTTCTCGCTAACCAATTCACCAAGGGTGTGGTCGATCCTACATTGTTCACTAGAAAGTTGGGAAAGCATCGTCTCCACGTTCAGATTTATGTGGATGACATTATCTTCGCCTCTGCAGATCCATTGGAATGTGATAGGTTTGCACAAGAGATGAGTACAGAATTCCAAATGTCCATGATGGGGCAAATGTCTTTCTTCTTGGGGCTATAGATCTCTCAAAATCCTCACGGTATCTTCATCAATCAATCCAAGTATGCTAGTGAAATCCTTAAGAAATTTGGATTTGAATCATGTGACTCTGTTGACTCCCCAATGGTTGAAAGGACAAAACTGGATGAGGATATTGAAGCGGCACCGGTCGACCAAACCAAATACCGAAGCATGATCGGATCATTGATGTATCTCACAGCTAGCAGACCAGATCTATTATTTGTTGTTTGCATGTGTACTCGTTATCAATCCAAACCCACTAAGAAGCACTTAGAAGCAGTCAAAAGAGTCTTCAGGTACCTTCAAGGAACGATTCACATGGGCCTTTGGTATCCGAAAGACACTGCAATGGCTCTCACTGCCTACTCTGATGCTGATCATGTGGGATGTCAAGATACTCGTCGAAGTACTTTGGGCGGTGCTCAATTTCTAGGAGATAAGCTAGTTAGTTGGTCATCAAAGAAGCAAATGAATACATCGATCTCCTCCACAGAGGCTGAATACATTGCCATATCATCCTGTTGTGCTCAAATCCTTTGGATGAGGTCTCAACTATCAGACTATGGGTTTGTATACAACAAAGTTCCGATGTACTGTTATAACAAAAGCGCCATTGCTCTTTGCTGCAACAACGTCCAACACTCAAGATCAAAGCACATTGATATTCGACATCATTTCATCAGAGAACAAGTGGAAAAAGGAATCGTGGAACTTTACTTTGTGAGGACGGAATTTCAGTTGGCTGACATCTTCACTAAGGCACTTCCAAGAGAACGGTTTCATTTCATTCTCCCACGTCTTGGAATGAAGCGTATCACTCCTGAGTCACTCAAAAGTCTTCAGGAGGAAAATGAAGAGTAATGGATTCACTTCACATATCCTTGTACATATTATATTAAATCAAAAAGAAAAATACAAAAATATAAAACCAAGAAAAACCATAAAAATCTGAAAAATAGAAAATACCAAAAACAGTTTGCTTATATGATGGTTTGCTATTACTTCAGATAGCAACCCGGTTTTCAAAAATGAGGAAAACGCGTCACCATTTTGACACCATTAAGACGACTGTTCCTAACAATGGATGAATTCCATCTGGGCATGGATTACTTTACATCCTTGCACAATCGAAAGGTTGTACGCTTCAGTGCAACCTTTCTAGTAAAAGAAGAGAAGTCTTCTTTCATCCCAAAATCTATTTCTTCTAAAATTCTTCAAGAGAGATTTTGTGGTTTACAAGTTGGCTATCGGACTTAAATTTTCTCAAATACCTTGCCGCTCAACTTAATGACTACTAAACGTTAAATTGAAAACGTTTAAAAATTTTGTGCACCAGCTCAACTTAATGACAACTTAAATTTTCTCATTAATTGAGGGGGAGCGTATTTGCTCAAAATTTCTGCACCTTTAAAAATTTTGTGCACCAGCAGCAGTGAAATTCAAAAAGTGTCTCAAAATCAGTAAACGTTTAAAACTTTTGTCACATTTCTCTCCAAAGTTTCTTCTCAAAACATTTAAATCAATTGGGATCACAAAATCTCAAAATATTTGAAATTTTATGATCGGGGGAGAGAATGTGATTTAAATATGAAATCTGATTTAAATGTGATGTTTTTGGATTTAAAAGGATGTTTTTGGACTTAAAAGGTTCGCTCTCCCGTATGTGCTAAAAAAATGTTTGAGAATCGTTGAATTTTAATCAAAGCACACATTGAGAGGGAGCAAGTGATTAAATGGTGAATAAATGATCTCGAATGGAAGCTCACCCGTATGTGCCAAAGTTTTAAATACTTTCAAATTGAATCAATCAATGTGCACATATTGAGGGGGAGCAAGTGGCCAAGAGTCTATCGCGTGTTTTTACAATACTAAGTAGAAACCGTGAATCGATTATGACTCAGATTTGACTCATGAATTGACGAAACATGAAACATCGTGAATCGAAAAGACTAGTCCTGGCCGGGTAATAATTTCAAGCTGGTCTAACCAGTGATGTAAACGTGTCTCGAAGAGGACTGGTCTAAGTAGAAAGTACCGTTTCGAGAAACTCTACTAAGATGTATACTTTTGACGGGTCTAACTTCCTTTTCTTTAGGAATGTTAACAACTTCAAGTTAGTTATTATGGCTAGTTATCACCTAAAAGCTGATAATGGATCCCTTTAACTAAGCAATGTAAACGTGTCCCTAGGGTATATGTCTATTAAGAGTAGATCAATTCAAATAAGTGCAACTCACCCCGACATGTGCAAATTTCTATCTTAACCTATGAGCACATGTTAAGGGGGAGCATTTGAAAAATGATAAAACTCTCAAAGTGTTAACAAAATGTGTTTCTTAATCATAAACACTTTGAGAGAATTTTTAATGATTTGGTTATATGGCGATTGTGGAAAGATACCAAAAGACCGACCACTTTATTTTAAATGCATGGAGTTATAAGGATGGTAAGGTTAGGTATATGCACCCATGATCCACCAGAACCGGAGGGAGATAGATTAGAAGTCCTTAGGAATGATTGAAAAAAGGAGAAAAGTGAGAAAGGGAAGAGTGCCGACTGAGACTGAGCTAGGACTGGAACAAACCCAACAAGGTTCTAGTGATGAAGTCTCGGTAAGCACTAAAGGGGTTGAAGAATTAAAAAGAAATGAAATGAGAAAGGGTGAAAAGAAATACCCCTCCATTTATTCAACCTTAGGGCAGAAACCGGGTTCAACTCATAGGCTACTGATTGTTACTAAGGTAACATCAGTATTGAAGAAAAGACGTCATGGACCCAGTGACGCACTGCACTAAACCTTCCAGCCACTCAAGTTCTCTTAAAAGAGCTTGTTTCATTCTCACGGGGAACCGGTGTAATCTATCGACTTGTCTCTTAGAGCTAGTTGATATTGAAACAGGAGACCCCTCCCTAGTCTCCGCATAGGATAACCAATGTGCACTTATCGAGTCTAGAGCCAAGAGATGCATCAAAAGATCTCATAGGAACACTTGATACATCTATATTGGTCGTTCAACATTAAGGACACCAGATGTAATATTTTGAGTCCTACGCAGATCTTAGCAATCTGCCAAGAACACTTATGAGGGAATTACATAAGTATTTCCCAGTGATTGAGTGGAAACTTCTGTCAGGGTCAACATCAAACAGCCCTGACAGCAGGTCTCTTCAGTAATCTTTTGTGGATTACACTTAGTGTGTGCGGTGGTGTTCCAAATGGTCTACAGTCGTGGGGTGATCTCCAGCGACTCACCTAATCGTTGGTGTACTTCGGTATGTCAGTGAAAGCCCTTTCGGGGGCATCCGATTAGTAACGACCTTAGTAAGGATTAGAGAAAGTCTTCACACTATGCTGTTGACGATCTCGAAGTCTGAACTTGTAAGTGCTGGTATGTTTATTACTAACCAAGTTTTATGCAGCTCAACATACCAAACTTATCATCATCACCACCATCACTCAAGTTCCACATGCTCATACCTACCACTAAAAGGAGCTTTCAGACTAATTCAACCATGGAGATTCACTCAGCAAAGTGGTTATGAGCATGTTGGAAAGGCGTATTCCCACCAGAGACTAAGAGGTTGACAATTGATGCTGATTGCTGAAAAGATGCCAATTCATCATCTCATGCTTACACTTCAACATCAAATCTAAAGATATCATGATCAATGAATGGGCTTCAACTATGCTTCCACAATGCAGAAGATCATGATCCAGAAAAGTGTGAGCATGACAACACAAAGACAATCACAACATCACGAAGAGACACTTCCACTCAAAGATGACTTGAANCATGCTTACACTTCAACATCAAATCTAAAGATATCATGATCAATGAATGGGCTTCAACTATGCTTCCACAATGCAGAAGATCATGATCCAGAAAAGTGTGAGCATGACAACACAAAGACAATCACAACATCACGAAGAGACACTTCCACTCAAAGATGACTTGAAGCTAAATATTTGAATGATGAGCAAAAGAGAAAAGTCAAAGATCATCCTATACATCAAGGAAGTCATCTTGAGTCCGGTGCTGAAAGCACAAAGTTTATCAATGAAGAATCAACAACTACGGGCTACAAAAGTATCTACAAAGATTTCAATGCAAGAATTCAAGATTTAATTTCGGGGTGACCTCCCTTAGGGGGAGATTGTTAGGAATACGATTTTTCATAAGAAAGATTCGGTCACCCCAGATACGATTAAGCATTGTTTAGCTTGTAGTATTTATAATAGTTAGTAGAACGTAGATTAGAAGTAGTTAGTATTCGTGGAGTCGGGTCGGGTCTTTACCCACTGTCAGCCCGATCCACAGCCCAAGTGGCAAAACCTTGTACATATAAAAGCCCTCTCCATCCTTGGAGAGGGTTGAACCTTCTCATAATTTATTTTCTTTTTTTTGGTTTTCTCTCAAGGTTCCATCTTCTTTCTCTCTCTACTTTCTCTCTCTACATTTCTTCCTTTCTTTCCTCTTGATAACAAACCAAACCACAAGTTACAAAGGTGTTATGTGTTTATCTAGTATCCTTCACCGCAAATGGCAACTTTCCGGCTTACCGTGTGGCCATGTTTGTGCTGTAGCTAGATAATCTGGGATGAGTAACTATAATCATTGGGCGAAAGGTTGGTTTTCCCAAACAACTCTAAAACGTCCGTACCAACAGCTGGTGCATCCTCTAAAGGAACCTTGGGAAACTCAAGGAGAGGTAGAAGTTGTATTACCGCCTGCTATTGTAAAGCGCCAACCAGGTCGACCAAAAGAAAACCAGCGTATCCGATCACAAGGGGAGGAACCTAGAATCGTGCGATGTAGCATGTGTGGTGTTGCGGGACACTATCGAGACGCCTGTCGTGAACCCTTGCCTAGCCAAAATGTAAGTTTTCCAGGATACCTATGCGTCTTAAATTAGTGCTTACTCTCATATCGATCTTAACAATTTTACTCATGTATGTACAGGTGCGTCGTNAAAGAAAACCAGCGTATCCGATCACAAGGGGAGGAACCTAGAATCGTGCGATGTAGCATGTGTGGTGTTGCGGGACACTATCGAGACGCCTGTCGTGAACCCTTGCCTAGCCAAAATGTAAGTTTTCCAGGATACCTATGCGTCTTAAATTAGTGCTTACTCTCATATCGATCTTAACAATTTTACTCATGTATGTACAGGTGCGTCGTACATCAGCAACGAATAACAAACCAGATGCTTGTGAGGAGATGGATTATGAGCAAGACGATGCTTCGATGGATGATGTGATGGACTATTCACAGTATACATCGTCTACAGCGTACAACGAGTCATTCATGGGGGACATGATGGATTTGTCACCGCATAGTCCGTCGCAGGATTACTATTACCCTCAGTTTAATGATTAGGTGTTTGTTTTACTTACTGGATCATGAACAATATCTGTATTCCATTAAAATCTTTTTAATGTTATATTAAGATTTATATGGGTACCCCTTTGCATTATGATTTTTGTTACGTCCTTTGGCAATACGTCTATAATAGCGGAAGTATTATAGAATACAAAAACACTTGTTTTCATTAAGCATTATAATCAGAACACTAGAATCAGCTTTCATTTCACAGCATGATTTTAATACTAGAAGTATTATCGAATACACCAGCCGTAGTTTACATTACGCAGTATAATTGTTATACTAGAAGTAGTATAGAATACAGAAGTAGCAGTTTAACAATTATACTAATTAATACTATTACATTGAACATTCCATACAACCTGACTACTTCTTTCCTGACGTTGGATGAAGTATACTCTCGTACTTTTGCAACAGTTTAGTAGCCATGCCATCGTGTAAGAAGCGTTTTTGTAATTGTATCTTACGAGGCTGAATCATCATATGAATGATATGTGTGTGATTGTTCAATACTGGATAATCCTTTTCCACCAACATGTAGATGGTTGATCCCCCAACGGTTAGAGCATGGACACCACGTGTCTGATATAATATCCATTGGTTAACCTTCCCACTCTTTAATATCATTCATTCAGGATCACCAACATATGGTTCAAACATAACCTTCAAGTTCCGGTACACTATCTTTTCAAACACATCTAATGGACTTTCATTTCCATATCTATTTTTGTACAAGTGCCATACATTCACCAAATCATCTCTTTCCATAAAGTCTAGCATCTGTGAGAACCTTGAAAAACCATAGTATAGACCATTTGTTCTTTTAAACTCCCAATAACCTGAGCTTCCATCCTTCAACCTAAACGTGTAACCGACTATAGGGTGTTTAGCTGCTAGAGGTCTTGCATTCTCAACATGTGGATCTACTTGCGTAGACACCATCATAAGAGCTATCAGTCTTTCCCTTTCTGCTAGTGGTACCTCATCCTCTTCGTTCACTTCTTCATCTTCCAAAGATTCAGAACCCGATTTGTAATGAACCCCAATTTTCCTTTTCTTTATTGCAATTGTCTTTCTTCGACCTCTGCTTCTTTTAAGACTGGTAGTTTGTGATGTGAGTATTTTAAGTATTATTTTTCCAAAGAAATATTCGTGAGAATATTTCTCAAATCGTTTCCCAACGAAAGTTTGACGGCGATCGAGACGTAGGTGTAAAGTGTGTATGTGAAGAGAATAGTTAAGATATTTTGGAGTTATGATTATAAGAACTACAATTAATAACTAAAACGCAAGCTAAGGTAACGGGGACAAATAATGCTCAAGTTAACACATAAAAGGCAAAAGGGAATCAACAAAATGCAAATCCCGAGCTATTCCCGAGATTTAAAGAACTAAATGAAATTTACAAGTCTAATATGCAAATGCAAAAAGCTAAGGGACTGAAATTGTAAAGTTACAAAACTTATTTGGAAAGTTTAAAAGCCTAAAATTAAGAAATGAAAAGTTAGAGGACTGAAAATGTAATTTTCAAAACTCTATTTAAAACTAAAACCTTTTATTAAAAACAAGAGGGACTGATTTTGCAATTTTTGAAAGTTATTTACAAAAGAAAACTGAACTTGCTCGTTTTTCACTAGATCAGTAAGTCTAAGGGTCAAAAGTGACAAATCTAAAACTGTTTTTATTTTCTTTTCTTTTTATTATTTAAAACTAGTTTATTCTAAGAAAATTCAAATTTAATAGCAAACAAGGTGAAATAAATCTGAAAATTTTTCTATAAATCTAACAAATTATCTACTATCTAAGGAAATTAAAATCAAGTAGAAAATAAGCTCAATTAAGCAGTTTGAGCTTATTTAGAATAAGCCAAAAACCAAATAATAAGCTAATAAGCTCAAATAATTACACAAAGCTCAGGTATGATCAAGTAGCAAGAAATAAGCACAATGAAACTCTAATAAGCAGATAAGGACAATCCAATAAGAAAATAAGTACAAAATACAGCAAAAAGCTTATGGTAGAATGCAACAGAAATAAGCTAAGTTCAACAGCTTGTAAAAAGCTCAAAACTCAACCAAATTTGAAAAGGAAAACTGATTTGGAAAGCTAACCAAGTAGAGATTACCAAAACCACAAAAGCCCTATCCCTAGACTTCAATTGCTAGATCAATTTTAAACATGAACAGATGTTCAAATAATGAATTGCAA
>LBNU01020730.1:1898-23050 GCA_014162995.1 Artemisia annua | reverse complement strand
CTCACTCAGACAAACATTGCTAACAACACAGTCTTTCTGAATGAGCTACAACCAGAATGGGGAAGATACGTCACCATTGTTTATCAGACGAAGAATTTGCATGATGTTACTTATGATCAGTTGTACGATTTCTTGAAGCAGAATCAGGCAGAGGCAAATGAAGTGAGAGCTGAGATGCTTGCTAAGAAACATGATCCTCTAGCACTTATTGCTAATACACCATCACCTTCATCAGTGAACACACCATATCAACCATCATCATCATCATCCACTCACAACTACATGCAACAACAATACATTCCACAACACACAACTGCAATCCCACAAGAACAATTCTACCCACAACAACAACAACAAGTCATTCCACAACAACCATATCCATACTTCTCAGAACCAGAGTTCACTGACAGTGATGATTCTACTGATGCTTTGACACAAGCACTTGCTCTTCTGACAAAAGCAGTCCAAGGACGCTATTCCACACCAACCAACAACAACCAACGAATTTCAACGAACACTCGTAACAGGCAGATTGTGCAACCGAGTTTCAACATGGGCAATGCCGGGCCAATGGTTGGAGGTATGAGGAATCAGCAAGGATATGCTCCGGGCTATAACATGGGTAATCAGAATAGGCAGAATCAGATGGGTCAGTATGTCGGGAATCAGATGGGGCAAGTTGTTGGTAATCAGAGGGGTCAGAATGTTGGTATTCAGGGTAATCAGTTTGGCAATGTTGGGAATCAGGGTAATCAGTATGGAAATGTTGCAGCACAAGTTGGTGGGAATTATGGAAATGTGAATGGGAATCAGCAGAATGTGATTAAGTGTTTCAATTGCCAAGGTGTCGGTCATATGGCGAGGAACTGTCCTACTAAGCCTCAAAGGAAGACTTCAGAATTTCTGCAGAAAGCATTGATGCTAGTACAAAAGGAAGAGGCAGGATTCCAGTTGAACGCCGAGGAGCATGATTTCATGGCACTGATGGATGATATGGAGGACAGAGAGGAAGTGAATGCAAACTGCATATTTATGGCTAATCTTCAGGAAGCTAAGTATGATACAGATTCTGAGACACCTCCTGTTTATGATGCCAATGCACTTTCTGAGGTACACAACTTCGATCATGACAACAATAATGATATATTTGATATGTCTTTTCATGAGGAACAGCATTCTGAGACACAAGCACCTATTTATGATACATATCAGGATACGCCGAATAGTAGCAATATTGATTCGACGACTCCCGATATGAATCATAATGGAGGCTCAGTTTCACAGCATGCTGAGACTGATGAGGAAACACGTGCTTTATTTGAAACATTATTGAATAATTGTACTATCGAAGTTGAAAAAGTGAAAAAGGTCAATCGCGATGTTAAGGCCGCGAATGAGATATTGACCACTGAGCTTGAGAGATACAAGGCCAAAGAAAAAAGTTTTCTAAATGATAAAAAACGCGAGTCTGAATTTGAAATTGGTTATAAGAAAATACTTGTTAAAGATAGAGAATTGCAATGCAAATATGATACTCTTGAAGTCACTTCAATGAAAACAATTAAATCTTTAAAACAAGAGATTTCTGATTTAACAAACCAACTTTCAAAACAAAAATCAGCTTATGCCAATCTTGAAAAAGAACGGGATGAGTTGAAAAAAGACTTTGCAAAGAAAGAAGATAAACTTTTGGAAGAAATCATAGAGTCAGAACACAAGATTGCTAAACTTGAAGATTTGTTGGTTAAAAAGGGTCAATCAGCTCAAACGATTCACATGATTTCTAATCAGACCGATCCGTTTTACCACACAAAATACAAAATGGCTCTAGGGAACAAAACACCTTGTAATCTCAAGAAAGCTCAGCAAGAACAGAATGTGATTTATAATGCTAATGTGATATATGAGAAACATGATCCTCCTTATGTGCGTGATTCTGATGATACTATACAACTTGCGGAGGAGAGTCAACATAAAATGAAACAAAAGAATCCTAATTTAAAACCAATTGATTACGAGAAATGGAACAAAATCAATGGAATCACTTTTGTCCCTCAAAAACAAACACAAACTGTTTCCAAAAAATTCACTTTCAAACAAATGCTTTCAAAACCTGTAGCTGTTTCCAAATCTCTTTCAAATATTGAACAGATGTCTTCAAACAACACTTTTAACACAAGTGATGCAAGGGGATATCTTGATGATCTCAAAACCAGAGTTGGAACACTTCAGAGGACTTTAGAATCTAAAACGAAAACAAATGAGAAAAATTGGAACTCAACAGTCCATTTACAAGTGAAAAAGATTCTTGAAAGTGATATTGCTCCACAACTCACTGCTGTGAATGCAAGAGTGATTCATTTTGAACAAGCGTTTTTGAAAGAAACAGCTGACTTTGTTACGGATCACAAATCCCTAGTAAAGCAGGCAAATGAATCTTTTGAGAAAATAAGTGTTTTGGAAAAGTTAAATGACTCTCTCTTCGAAGCTGTGATGTCTACTGATATTATGTCTCTCATATTGCAAATATATTCTGTTGAAGATGACGAACGACTTCGAGCTGAGACCTCCGCACTTGTTTCAAAATATGAAAATGCTCTTATTAAACTTGAAAAAGAAAACGTGTCATATTTTAAACAACTTGATCGAAAAAAGGAAGAATGCAAGTATGACAAATTGTCGTATGAGCGTGATTTCAAGAAGTTGCAAGAGCAAAATGATCTTTTGAGGTCTCAGCTTGAAAGTTTAAAAGGAAAGGGTGTGGAAACTAAGCTTGAAAAACCAAAGACTTCGGAGAAACCAAACGCTTTTAATCCGGTTGTAAAACCAAAAATGTCAATTTCTCGGTTTGCTCCAAAAGTCGATGTGAACAAAGATTTATCAAAAACAGTCACTCCATCACCTTTGTCCAAATGTAATGAAAAAGAAAAATGTGCTGAGAAAGGAAAAGCGGTTGTCGAAACACCAAAAGTTTTAGCCCCTGGTCTGTTTAGGATTAGTCCCACTACTGCGTGTGCCTCTACATCTAGGACAAGCGAAAAATGTGTAAAGGATAATTCTAAAGAGTCTAAGGATACTAAATGCGACAACAAAATAAATTCTAATGAGTGTGCCTTACCTTCTACAGGAGTAGCAAGCACATCTAGGAGCAGCAGACTAAAGCCTAGAAGCAATACAAGGAACAATAGAGTCTCGCCTGTCTCTAAGAGTAGTTGCAAGAATAAAATGGAAGAAGTAGAAGAACACCCTAGGAATTTATCGCTTTGTAATAAGAAACATAGTTCATCTGAATGTAATGTTGATCGTACTGTTTTGAATGCATGTAATGACTCTCTTTGCTTAACGTGCATGAAATGCTTAATTAATGATGTTCATGATGAATGTGTTTCTAAGTATGTGAATGAGATGCTTGAACAGAATGATGCTTTAGATAAATCTAGTGCGAGATCTAGATACTTTGGTAAACTAATTAAAAAGATTAGGTATCCCACAAGTAATAAAATGCCTAGAGATTATCTTAAGTACTGTGCATGGAAACCAACGGGTAGAGAATTCACTCTTAAGGATGGTAAATTGATAGTGGTTCAATCTGAACAAACAGAAACCTTCTATGAGTGTGACAATGCTTTTACCTCTAACCCCATGGAACCTAATTCGAAACGGTTTCCAAATACAAAATCTTCTGTTCTACGCAGGTTATCGAAATTTGTCTTTGGATCGTCGACTCGGGTTGCTCCAAGCACATGACCGGGAATTTGAAGCTGCTGATCAACTTTGTTTGGAAGTTCATGGGAACTGTACGTTTTGGAAATGATCACATTGCAGCTATTTCGGGTTATGGAGATCTTCAGTTTGGAAATTACTTAATCACTCGGGTTTACTATGTCGAAGGGTTGGGACACAACTTGTTTTCAGTCGGGCAGTTTTGTGATGCAGATTTAGAGGTTGCTTTTAGAAGAAACACGGTTTTTGTTCGAAATTTGGTTGGAAAAGATCTTTTAATCGGAAATCGCGACACTAACCTTTATGCTATCGACATCAATCAAATGGCCTCTACATCACCAATTTGTCTTATGACAAGAGCATCAGAAACAAAGTCTTGGTTGTGGCATCGACGTTTATCCCATCTCAATTTCGACACGATCAACAAATTGGCCAAAGACAACATCGTCAACGGACTCCCAAAGCTCAAATACACCAAAGAACACTTATGTCCATCTTGCGAACAAGGTAAGAGCAAAAGAGCAACATACAAACCAAAAACCGTACCTAGTTCGGAAGCAAGGTTACACTTGTTACACATGGACTTATGTGGCCCGATGAGAGTTGAAAGTATCAATGGGAAGAAGTATATTCTTGTTATCGTCGATGATTATTCAAGATATACATGGGTGAAGTTTTTGAGATCAAAAGATGAAGCACCTAGCACCATCATCACCTTTCTGAAGCGTATTCAAGTTCTACTTCAAGCTCCAGTAAGGATTGTAAGAACAGATAACGGCACAGAATTCACAAATCAGGAGTTAAGAACGTATTTTGAAGATGTTGGAATTACACATCAAACATCGGTTGTTAGAACTCCACAGCAGAACGGGGTAGTTGAAAGAAGAAATAGAACTCTTGTGGAAGCTGCTCGTACTATGCTGATTTATTCTAGTGCACCGCTATTCTTATGGGCTGATGCTGTCGCTACTGCATGTTTCACTCAAAACCGATCCTTAATACATCCCAGATTCAACAAAACACCTTATGAGCTTGTGAATGGTCGAAAACCAGATATCTCTTATCTTCACGTGTTTGGCGCTTTGTGCTATCCGACGAACGACAGAGAAGATCTTGGTAAATTGAAAGCTAAGGGTGATATTGGAATCTTCATTGGTTACTCAGAAAATTCGAGGGCATTCAGGGTGTATGTTAGAAGAACTAAGAGGATAATGGAGACGATGAATGTGAAATTTGACGAGATTTCACAAATGGCTTCTGAGAGACTCACTCTAGAACCCGCGCTTAATCCAATGGCTTCTAATCATTCCGGATTAGGACCCGAACCTAACAGAAAGACTTCTGGACATATCAGTTCAGGACTCGTACCTAATGGAGCTCAGTCAACTATACCAGATAAACCAACAAATCAAGAACTGGAAAATTTCTTCGAGTTAATGTTTGATGAATACTATGGTGGAACTTCGACAAATGCATCTTCACATCATTCCGCTGCACCCGCTCAACATCAACAACCACCACCACCACAAACACAAGATGCATCAACAACCGTCGAAACTCAAGCACCAACTCCCTCAACATCATCATCAACATCTACTCCAGCATCTCCAGTGATTGAAATTGTTCTACCAAGAGTTGATGAGCAAAACCAAAATTCAACTTTTCAAGGAGAATCTTCACAACAAAATGCTACGTTAGACGAAGAAGAAGAAGTTTTTGAAAACCCGTTTGCTTCTGAATCTGAATCATCTTCTTCGAGGTTACATGAACCATCTAACACGCATATGTTGAATTCAAGGTACCCTTCTACACTCAAATGGACTAAAGACCATCCAATCGAACATGTCATTGGTGAACCATCCAGGCCAGTTCAGACGAGGAGACAACTTGCCACCGATCTCGAATTATGTATCTACATCTGTGCTTTAAGTTTGAAAGAACCTAAGAACATTCGAGAGGCAATGGCAGAATACCCGTGGATTGAAGCGATGCAGGATGAAATTCTTTCATACAATTTACACGATAGTTGGGAACTTGTACCTCGACCACTTGAGAAACGTGTTTTTGATCTTAAATGGTTGTGGAAGAACAAATTGGATGAAGAAATGACTGTAATCCGCAACAAAGCTCGTCTTGTGGCTAAAGGATATCCGCAAGAAGAAGGGATAGATTTCGAAGAATCATTCGCGCCCGTTGCTAGACTTGAAGCAGTCAGGATTTTCTTAGCTTATGCCGCTCACAAAAACATCACCGTCTATCAGATGGACATTAAGACTGCGTTCTTGAATGGAACTTTGAAAGAGGAAGTGTATGTGACGCAGCCAGAGGGATTCGTCGACAAAGAACATCCAGACTACGTCTACAGGCTTAAGAAAGCCATTTATGGTTTGAAACAGGCTCCAAGGGCGTGGTATGACGAACTGTCTTCTTTCTTGCTGAAAAACAATTTCACCACAGGAACGGTTGATAAAACTTTGTTTACTAAAAAACACAAAGATGACATCTTAATTGTTCAAATTTATGTCGATGACATCATCTTTGGATCAACCAATCCTAATCTTTCAAAACAATTTGAAAATCTCATGAAAAGCAAATTTGAAATGTCCATGATGGGGGAACTAAAATTCTTTCTTGGTTTACAAGTACATCAGTCCCCTAGTGGTATTTTTATCAATCAAGCTAAATATACAATTGAGATTTTAAAGAAACATGGCATGGAAGATTGTGACTCTGTTGGTACTCCAATGGTCACTTCACCGAAAATTGGTGCTGATTTATTCGGGAAACCCATAGATCCGAAGAAATATCGGAGTATGATTGGTTCTCTCATGTACTTAACTGCTAGTCGACCAGATATTCAATTTGCTGTTTGTCTCTTAGCACGGTTTCAGGCAAAGCCTACCGAACTTCACCTCAAAGAGGTTAAACGGATCTTTCGGTATCTTCGAAGAACCATTAACATGGGACTTTGGTATCCGAAGGATTCGGGGTTTAATCTAACAGCATTTTCAGATGCCGACCATGCAGGTGATCAAGTTACAGCAAAAAGTACATCAGGCGGAGCACAATTTTTGGGTGAAAAACTGGTCAGCTGGTCGTCTAAGAAACAGGATTGCACTACACTGTCAACCGCGGAAGCCGAGTATGTGTCTCTATCTGCGTGTTGTGCCCAAGTTCTTTGGATGCGGACACAGCTCACAGATTATGGTTTTCATTTCGACCGCATACCTATGTATTGTGACTCGAAAAGTGCCATAGCCATCTCGTGCAACCCCGTGCATCATTCTAAGACGAAGCATATTAGAGTCCGCTACCACTTCATAAAAGAGCACGTAGAAGAGGGTACAGTTGAAATTCATTTCGTGAAGACGGATTACCAACTTGCCGATCTATTTACTAAAGCCCTTCCAAAAGAAAGGTTTGACGAATTAGTTCGACGAATTGGCATGCGAAGCCTAACCCCTGAGGAGTTAGAACGTCTTCTCGAATCTTCTTGAAAAACATTTTCAAAACCGCTTCGCTGTAAATATTTTTGAAAAAACAAAATACAAAATTTGAAAAACCAACAAAAACAAAACAAAATAAAAAAATAGAAAATTTTCAAAAACACAAAAACTATATAAAATTCAAAAATCCAAAAATATTCTTCTCACGACATGTCTCTCGTATAATCGATATTATGTACGTTTCTAGAAATGCCTTTCAAAAATGACACGGATATGTACATATGCTTGAGCGAGAGTTCATTTAAATGTTTTCTAAAACATGTCGTTTCTCTAAATTTTCTAATCAATGGCTTTCGTATACATCAGTACGAAACCCGGGCTTCAAAAGAAAGGAAAGTGCTTAATCAATCAAAGGTTTTAAAACTTTTTAAGCACTTAGCCTAAAAACAAAATGACTTGTGTACATTTCAATACATAACTCGTATTTCAAAGAAAAAACTCCCTCTAAATCCATTAAAATTGATTTTAAACTTTATGTTTAAACAATATGCTTTCTTTGAGGGGGAGTATAAATATCAAAAAGAAAATGTTCCAATTTCATGCGAAAAAGTCCGTCTATCTCTCCAAATGCTTTTATTTAATCAGTTGATATCAAAAATATCTCGGTATGCTATTTTTGAGGGGGAGAAGACGTGATTAAATGTGATCAAAAAATGTTCAAAAGTTGTGGCAGAATCTCGAGCTCGTAAGTAAAGACCTAAAAGTCTTATACTAGACTCAGAATTGACTCTCGAATTGACGAAACAAAATGTTAGTATTCGAAAGGATTTATCCAAGTAGAAAAGTACCATTTCGAGAAACTCTTAATTAGATGTTTACCATGACGGGTCTAACTTCCTTTTTATGAATGTTAACAACATCAAGTTAGTTATTAGGGCTAGTTGTCACCTAAAAGCTGATAATGGATCCCTTTAACTAAGCAACGTAAACGTGTCCCTCGGGTATATGTCTATTAAGAGTGGATCAATTCAAAAAGTGCCAACTCTACCCAACATGTGCAAATTTATCTTAACAGCTCATGAGCACATGTGAAGGGGGAGTATTTCAAAAGTGCAAAACTCTCAATGTGTTAACAAAAATGTGTTTTATGATCATAAACACTTTGAGAGATTTTCAAGCAAATGGTTTATGGCAACAATAGGATAGTCATGGTGATATAAGGTGACTAAGGTTAGGAAAAACCGTCCTATGATCCGCCAGAACCGGAGGGATCTACCCAAGGACAATTCCAATAGATAGAATTAGAAGTCCTTAGGTATGATTAAAAGAAGGAGTAAAGAATGAAAGGGAAAGAAGGGGTTGAAGAATTAAAAAGAAATGAAATGAGAAAGGGTGAAAAGAAATGAGCCCTCCATATATTCAACCATAGGTCAGACACCGGGTTCAATTCATTTGCTACTGATTGTTACTAAGGTGACATCGGTATTGAAGACAAGACGTCATGGACCCAGTGACGCACTGCACTTAAACCTTCTAGCCACTCGGGTATCTCTCAAAAGATACTTGTTTCATTCTCACGGAGAACCCTGCATAATCTATTGACCACTCATTCCGAGTGTGTTGATATTGAAAAGGAGGTACTCTGCTCCATTCCTCCGATGACTAAATGTGCACTTATTGAGTCTAGAGCCAAGAGATTCATCAAAAGATCTCATAGGAACACACGATATTATTACACTGGTTGTTCTACATCAATGGACGCCAGATGTAAACTTTAGAGTCCTACGCAGGTCTTAGCAATCTGCCAGAACGTTTATGAGAGAATTTACTTATGTACTTCTCAATGATTGAACGGAAACTCCTGCCAGGGTCAACATCAAACAGCCCTGACAGCAGGTCACTTCGGTAATCTCTTGTGGGTTACGCTTAGTGTTTCGGTGGATTCCAAACGGTCTACAGTCGTGGGGTGATCTCCAGCGACTCACCTAATCGTGGGTGTACTTCGGTATGTCTGTGTAAGCTCTTTCGAGGGTATCCGATTAGGAACGGCCATGGTAAGGGTTGGAGAAAGTCTTCACAATATGCTGTTGACGATCTCTAATTCCGAACCTGTAAGTACCGGATGTTTTATTGCTAACTGTTTTATGCAGGTACAACCACCACACTAGTTTCCACATGCTCATACATACATCTCAAAGTCAATGGAAAGTTCTCACTAAGATCAAAGGAAAGCAACAGTCAAAGAAAGATTCTACGCCAAAAAGAAGAATCTACAAAATATAGTGATAAAGATCAATGTGATAGAACAGCGACAACAAATGTACGTATGGCAAAGACTAAAGATGTATGAGCATGTTGGAAAGGCGATCAACCTACATAGACGAAGTAGTGACAAAAGGCAGATGAACGACCACAACAACAAAGAACAAAGAAAAGTCATCATACAAAGATCACAAAGCATGAAGGAACAAACAACGATGAACAAAGAACTATAACTTATCTAATGTTTTCTAAAGACGTCAAGAGCAAAGAATGTTAAAGTTTAAAGACAAAGATGAAGACGTCACGCAACCTTCAATGACCAACACTTAGGGGGAGATTGTTAGCTTTGTATTTTTATAATATGAAGTGTAGGTCATTAAAGTCTAAAATCATGTAATAGGTTGCGTTAGAAAACGTTTCAAGAGTTATAAGTCCATTAGTTCAAATAGAAAGAAGTCGAAGGGCCAAATATGTATAAGTTGTAAGGTCAAGACTTCATAGCTATATAATGTTATGTAAGCCTTCATTTGAAGGTTGAGCTTCATCATCCAATACACACACATAGTTCTTATCTTTTACATGAAGTCTCCACTCTCTCTCTCTCTACTCTCTCTCTAGAATAAGTTAGATAAGTTGTGAAATAAGTTGTATCCAAGGTCCTACAACACATTTGTCTCCATATAAGTTTTCACAACCATAATAGTTTAGTTATTTTATTTTTTATTGCAATTGTAGTTTTTGGGTTAGTTGATTAGTAACTAATTCTGCCTACTCCTCCAAAACCCGAGATTTTACTTGCTTTCCATAAAATATAAAAATACAAAAATAATCTTCCTTCACCCTTAGACCTTTTAGAGTAGTTTTTCTAACCTAACGAACACTATTCCCTATGAGAGAACGATCAATCCCCCGTGCTTACCACTACACTATACTACACCGACCAGGTACACTGCCTGGTGGGATTGCAAGCTTCTCAAGATCCCTTGAGAGGTAAAACCTGTTGCGTGGTCGCAATCCCACGTCATCAGGCAATGAAGTAGAACATGAATCAAATACTTCCAGTGTGGACTAAATAAGGGTTTCTCAAAGGTAAGCTTGGTAAGTGAACCCTCATACCCAATATCCCTAAGGGTGTCCCAAAGTACTTGTTTATCAAACTTAACACTTCCTTCTTCATCATGGAACATAAGATCTGTACGAATACTGTCTTCAGTGATCCTAATATTACGGCCAGCAACCTTAGCCGTAACAAATGAAATATCTGGTTCCTCCCATCCTGATTTAGCAGTAGCCCAAAACTCTTGAATCCATGGCCTAATTATATCCGGATTAACCAATAGAGAATAATTGATGGAAGACCCAGTAAGAAAATCAATGATAGCGTGAAAATCAACATTCGACTCTATCTTATCCAAGTTAGCGATCATGTTATGGCGACTGCAAGTGGAACGAGCCATTTGTGAAGTGGTATGGATGAATGAAGTGGTATGAAGAGGGTGAATTGAGAAATAACAATGACTGCGTAAGAGAATGTGGATGTAAAGTAGAAAAGGGAGATTAAAAAGGCGGTAGGGTTTGTTAAATATGGATAAGATTTAAAAAATCAAATCCCATTTAATACGGATACCGTTATTTTGGCATGTATCTCCATACCCCTTATATATGACCGTTAGAACAGTACAATCCACAGAGCAGTATGTGACACGTCAGCAGTACTCTTATAGCAGTATTTTCCCATAGCAGTACTTTGTCAAGTACTGGTCGATAAAAGTATCTATGAATATTGACTCTTTGACCAAAATATCTTCTGAAAGTCAACCTGATGCATTAAATACTTTCCATATATACTCCCCAAAACTAGCAAGGCCAGTATAATTGAATGATTATCATTAATAACCCATAAGTCCTTCTTGCCTATAAAAAGAGCTTTCATAAAAACTTTTCTTCATCACAAAAACCTTACTGCATCATAAAAACCTTAACATCATCATGAGTAACTTCCCATTGATATACATCTCTTCTGATGAGTCCAGTGAGTCAGAGATCAAGTACTTCTCTGATTCAGATTCTGATTCTAATCCAGGATGGAGTGATTACTTTCCTCCTATTGCATCAAGCTCAAACAACCAAAAACCTAAGAAAAAGGTTACTACGTCTGCTCCAACTACAACACTATCTAAAGAATTGCCAAGAGCCTTGAACCAGGCTCTAGAATCTGCCTTGAAGAACATGAAGATTCCTGTGGAAGAGAAGCCTGCAAGACCAGAGAAACCTCCAATGCAAGTGCTTTTCCTTGCTTGTCCAAGAAAGCAAGCATCTTTTGATGACAAGAGAAAGAATGCTAAAAAGGGAAAGCAGACTTATCAAGGAAAAGGAAAAAGGCCTATGGAGTAGATTATGTAGGATGTAGGTTGGGTAGGGTTGGTGTAGGTTGTTTTGTCTGGATTGTATCTGTGGTTCTTGAACTTTGATGTAATCACTTTGAATGTTAATGAATAAAATTGTCTTTTTCTGTTAAATGATATATGTAGCCTCCCCTCAAATAATGACTAACTACTAATGCCTCCCCTCAAAAGTAGCCTTATAATTTATCATCCCAATACTTACCACCAAATGCTTGAATCTTGAAACATCAAAGCCTTTTGTGAGTAAATCTGCTACATTATCATCTGTGTGAACCTTGACAACATTTGTGAGTCTGTGCTCATAACAATCTCGAATAAAGTGATGCCTTATTTGTATATGCTTGGTCTTGGAATGGTAAACTGGATTTTTCACAATACAAATAGTACTCTCATTATCAATGTGGATAGGAGTATTCTTAAAATTGTATCCATAGTCCAAGAGTTGATTTTGCATCCACAAAACTTGTCCACAACAACTTGCAGCTGCAACATATTCTGCCTCAGTAGATGAAGTTGCTGCAATTGTTTGCTTCTTACACTGCCATGAAACTAATGTTCTTCCAAGATATTGGCATCCTCCAGTGGTTGATCTTCTATCATAGTTATCTCCAGCATAGTCACTATCTGAAAAAGCTTCCAAGTGAAAAGGGGACTCCTTAGGATACCACAATCCTAACTTAGGTTGATGCTTGAGATAACCAAAAATCCTCTGTAAAGCATTCATATGAGAAACCTTGGGTGAAACTTGATATCTTGCACAAAGACATACAGCAAACATGATATCAGGCCTTGATGCAGTTAAGTACATAAGACACCCAATCATAGATCTGTAAAGCTTGACATTGATGCGCGTGGATTGCAACACGCACTACGTTTTACCTCTCGAGGGATCTCGAGAAGCTTGCAATCCCCACCAGGCAGTGTACCTGACCGATGTAGTATAGTGTAGTGGCAAGTACCGGGGGATTGATCGTTCTCTCACAGGGAATAGTGTTCGTTAGGCTAAAGGCTACTCTAATCTAGGTCTAAGGGTGGAGGAAGATTCTTTTTGTATTTTTATATTTTATGAAAGCAGTAAAATCTCTGGTTTTGGAGGATAGGGCGGAATTAGTTGCTAGTCAACTAACCCAAGTTATCTACTTCTAAGCTACTTATATTTTTGTATTTTTTTGTTTTAGAGAAAATCAGTGGTGGAGAATAGTGTTTACTTAGATTTCATTACTCCCTAACTATCTTTTACCATGTAATTAGTATGTTGAGTTTGCGTGGATGACGGGTGTATTCCTAACAAGTCGTAGGGAGTGCGTTCAATTCCCTAACTCTATAAGTTCCTACCTCACTCTATGACGATACGTCAAGCATCCTATCATGAGCTCACCGATAGCAACCTATGCATGAAATACTACCTTAAAATCGATAACGCACATACGATTCACGTTTCTAAAGACGTTCAAGCTTGTTACCGTATAGGAGATTAGCCAGTTTTCTCTAGTCTAACGTAGATGAAACATTCATCCAAATACAATCACAACATACACATCACATGATAATCAATAGTTAGGTTTCATTAGATCTAAGCAAACACAAAGTAAATTAGCCTAGCATGTTAAAAGAAAGACAAGTACAAGCATAAATCACACAACACATAGACATATTGTATGAATAAAGACTTATCTTGGATTAAACATGCAAGTTAGAGGGGTTAGGATACCCTCTAAGGTCACTAATACACGAACTAGGGTTTAACCCTAAAGTTCTTCACACCAAAATTCGACTCTAGTTCTCCAAAGTTATATAAAGTAAAGAAAAATCGTTCTATATATATAGAAAACGCGGGCTGACGGCGTCAACCCAATAGGTGACGTCGTCAGCTCGGCGATTAGGGTTTTCAGACGGCCTTCCTTGACGTGGTCATAATTGCTGGTTCCAGATCTGACGGCCTTGGTTGACGGCGTCACCAATTTGCACTACGAACTCTCTGGCCCGTCACGAGTATTTTTCCAATTCTGGACTTCACTTGTTCCTGACGGCGTCACCTTGTAGAGTGTGACGGCGTCACCTTCTGTAATCTTCAAGGTCTTTTGAGTTTTTGTTGTTTTCCGCACTTTTTCACTCCGAAAACGCCCGAAAATGCTTCTTTTGTGATTTTCCCTTCAAAAGTACCTAAAATGAGAAAAGAAACGACTTTGGGTGAAATCCAAACCAAAAATATACGAATTAGGACTCAAACCGACCCCTAAAAACGTAACATTTTCCGTCTCATCAGACATCCACTGGTTTTCCATCTTCATCCTTTCCTAATGAGTTTGAAGCTTTAATAGGTGTTGTGACTGGCTTGATAGTGTTAAGATTAAACTTCTTAAGGATGTCAGTGACATACTTATCTTGACTTATGAAAATGCTAGTACTTGACTGTTTAACTTGAAGCCCTAAAAAGAAAGTTAATTCACCCATTGAACTCATTTGAAATTCTTTTTGCATGAGTTGTTCAAACTCTTTCACCATGGACTGTTTTGTAGCCCCAAAGATAATATCATCCACATAAACTTGAACCAGCATAATATCCTTTTTGTCTCTTTTAATGAACAAAGTCTTATCAATAGCTCCTCTCCTATAACCATGTTGTAATAGAAAATTTGAGAGTCTTTCATACCATGCTCTGGGAGCTTGATGAAGGCCATACAATGCTTTGACAACTTTGTAGACTTTGTTTGGATGTTCAGGGTCTTCAAAACCAGGAGGTTGTTTAACATAGACCTCTTCTGTAATCTTGCCATAAAGAAAGGCACTCTGGACATCCATTTGATAAACTGGAAATCCCATGTAAGAGGCAAAAGCAAGGAATAATCTGATTGCTTCAATTCTTGCCACTGGAGCAAATACTTCATCATAATCCACTCCCTCTTCTTGTTTATATCCTTGTGTAACCAATCTTGCTTTGTTCTTGATGACATTACCTCTTTCATCTCTTTTGACTCTGAAGACCCATCTTGTACCAATTACCTTCATGCCATCAGGTAAATCACATAAGACCAAAACCTCTTGAAGCTTAAATTGTAGAAGCTCTTCTTGCATAGCTTCAACCCAGATTTCTTTAGCTAAAGCTTAAATATATGTAACATGTATGCTTTACAATAGACCAAAATCAATGTGGAATGTCCAAATAGAGCTTGATGCAAATACAAAACAGAATAAAACGTTTTTCCAGAAAATTTTTGAAAAATTTTGATTTTTGGGTCGTCAGATGGGCGGCCCCCTTAATTCATAAGGGGCGGCCCCCTTAAAATTAAGGGGACCGGCCTCTAATTAAGGGGACCGGCCATCCATACAGTATTTTCTACTGTTTTCTTTTGCAACTTGTGATTTCTTTTGCTAGTCTCAGCTACCATTTCCCTTTAAAACTAAACTGATTTTGGAATCTAACCACTTATTTTCAAATTAATTCTATTTCTAAACATGTTTTCATACTATATAATCCCCATGCATGTTTAATTCACACTTCATCATCCTCAACCTCCATCAAACTCCATCCTTCCACCATGTCATCACCAAGAACCACCTACTCAAACAATGCCAAGAAACAAAAGATTGTCATTATTCCACCAAACAACTCTTCATTGACCTCACTAATGAAGATAACACCACTCCATCACCTCAACATCAATGCTCATCTCCTAGTCCACCTAATGCACCCTCAAAAACACCTTCCACAAATGGAGCCTCTACTTCCTCCATACCATCAACATCATCCATCAATGACTATATCAACTCTCATCTATCACCACCACCAAGGGTACCACCACCACCACCTACCATTGGAGATGCATCTCTTGACATCACCCTTTCACTATCACCCATCACACCTCTTGATGCAAACCTCCAATCACCACCAATCAATCCACCAAATTTCAATCTCATCCCATGGAGCTTACTTGAAGCCCATGGAGACACATGCCTTTGTTGCATTCATAACCGAACAATCATCTTTGGTCTAAGAGATGAGATGTTCTACATGTTTTCACACATTGAAAACGTGCTCCATCAACTACACACCACATCTACACCTCCACCACCACCTACAACAAACACACCTCCACCACCACCATCAACAAACACTCCTCCACCATCCTCACCATCTCCATGTTCCCCATCATTCCCACAAAATTGAACATGCTTGGTACTTTGCAAATAAAATAGTAAAACCATTTTGGGAAGGCAAGCTCTAGGAAGGACTTTCATGTAGAGCTTTGGTTTATTTATGTGATATTTGTAAGCCTTAAGGGCTTTTATTATTTGCATTACTTGTTTCTTGTAATGATGGTTGTAACCTCTTTATGAATGATTATGATTATGTTTAGTTTATCTTCTTGCATGCTATATATATGTTGCTTGTCCACTAAATATTTTTTGCAAGAATTCCATATCTCGATTCCTTTATGACCTCAAAACGAGGGGGAGTATACGTCAAGGGGGAGCTCCAAGCTAATCGGGATAAACCTTTTTGATGCTAACAAAAAGGGGGAGAATTGATATAAAACTCATATTAATACTTGTATGTATACTAATTTTCGCTAAATGAGTTTAGATTTTGTAATCATCAAAAAGGGGGAGATTGTTGACATAAATAATGCGTAAAAACGTTATTTATAGTTTTCGATATCTCTACGTTTTGACGATCACAAAATGTAAAATCATTAAACGTAAGATTACTACGTAAACAAGTATTAAGCTAGTTTATATCATTATATCCAACTTAATCACTTAAGGTATGAATAAACAAGTGCTTAATACATCTCATGATCAAAGGGGTATTTAATTAATTACTACAAAGTTTATTTAATTATATAAACATATTATATATTTTTGAAAAACAATTTTGGAAATAAAGAAAAATGTTTTAATCATACTAAATATATGAATTCAAATTTTTAACCAAAATCAGTTAGTTTTTCACCAAATAAACTTTCCCCACTAAAGACAAAACTTTCTGGCCGTTACAGTAGGCGGGCCCCCTTAATTATAACGGGCGGCCCCCTTAATTTTAAGGGGACCGGCCATGACTAAAGGGGACCGGCACGCTCCTGTGTCAGAATTTTTCCCCTATAAATACCACCTTAAAACTGGTATTTTTCCTCACCTTTTGCACGAAAATTTCAGATCTCAAATCTTTCTAAACATCCTCCAAAACCCTTTGATCATTAGATTACTAATCCTTGTTTCAAGTGATTCAATCCCTTCACATCCATCCTCATTCAAAGTGCAAAAGAAGAATACTCCTTCAACAAACAAAGCTCAAGAAGTATTGTAGTGTAGTTGTGTATATTGTGTACATTATTTGTATAGTTGTGTTGTGCTTGTAATAAGTAGTGTAGAGAGAAGTAGAAGTTGTGTAGGGAGAAGAAGAAGTAGTGTAGTGGTGTGAAGTTGTGACGAAGTCGTGGTGTGCTCAAGTTGTGAAGAAGTTGTGTTGTGTTGTGAGATTGGTTCTAGCTAGAATTAGAACCCGACATCTAGCTTTGTGTCGTTAAGCCGGTGTAAGCGAAAGTTGTGTAAGGTTTCTCCGCCACAAGGGAGTTTGTTGACATAGTGAAGAAAACTCTCGAGTAGGTGACTCGGGGAGTGGAGTAGGAACAAGGAAGGTGTCCTTGTAGCCGAACCACTATAAATCCTTGTGTTGTGGTTTGATCTTTCTAACTCTTCTCATTCATTACTTATTTACTTATACTATATTAGCTTAGTTAGTTAGTAATATATATTTGTTCATATAGTGCAAGTCTTGAATTCACATAAACTAGAATCGAAGTTTTTAAAACAAACTTATTTTCATAAATTTTAAAACGGACGTAAAACTATTCAACCCGCCCTTCTAGTTTTCCACAATTTTCTGAATATCACGTGTGATATTCTGAATATCACTTGTGATTTTCTTATGTTTTTGTCCGTTTTCATACGTATTCGTCCGTTTTCATACGTATTCGTTCGTTTTCATACGTATTAGTCCGTTTTTTTACGTTTTTGAGCGTTTTCTTACGTTTTTGTCTGTTTTTTAATATCACAATTGATATTCAGAATATCACTTGTGATTTTATGAATATCAAGGGTGATATTCTAAATATCACTTGTGATTTTCAGAATATCTATCACTTGTGATTTTCTGAATATTATTTATGATTTTCATGTTACAAAACATTTGTTGAAAATCACTTATCATATTCAGAAAATCACTTATGATATTCAGAATATCACTTGTGATATTCTGAATATCACAGAATATTACTTATGATATCCTAGATATCATTTGTGGTACTCATAGTATCACTTGTGATATTCTGCATATCACAGAAAATCACTTGTGATATTCAGAATATCACTTGTGATATTTAGAATATCACAGAATATCACTTGTGATATTCAGAATATAACTTGTGATATTCATAATATCACTTGTGATATTTAGAAACATATGAAAACGTCTAAAAATGGCTAAAAACATTTAAAAACGGATGAAAACGAATGAAAAAACGGACGAAAACATAAGAAAATGGACGAAAATGTATGAAAATGGAAGAAAACATATGAAAGCGTAAAAACATGTATGAAAAGGACAAAAACGTTTGAAAAATGGACGAAAATTAAAGAAAACGGACGAAAACGTATGAAAACGATCGAAAACGGATGAATATGTATGAAAACAGACGAAAAAGTATGAAAGCGTAAAAACACGTCTGAAAACGGATGAAGACGTATGAAAAATGGACAAAAACGAAAGACAACGGACGAAAAAGTATTAAAACGAACGAAAACATATGAAAACGGACGAAAACGTATGAAAACGAATGAAAATGTAAGAAAACAGATGAAAACGTATGAAAACAGACGTTAACGGGCGAAAACGTAAGAAAGCGGACGAAAACATATGAAAACGGACAAAAATGTATGTAAACAGACGAAAACAGGCGAAAACGTAAGAAAACGGGCGAATATATGAANCAACGGACGAAAAAGTATTAAAACGAACGAAAACATATGAAAACGGACGAAAACGTATGAAAACGAATGAAAATGTAAGAAAACAGATGAAAACGTATGAAAACAGACGTTAACGGGCGAAAACGTAAGAAAGCGGACGAAAACATATGAAAACGGACAAAAATGTATGTAAACAGACGAAAACAGGCGAAAACGTAAGAAAACGGGCGAATATATGAAAACGGGTGAAAACAGACAAAAACGTATGAAAACAGACGAAACAGACAAAAATGTATGAAAGCGAAAAAACGTGTTAGGAAAAAAAAAACGTTTATTAGAAAAAAGACAAAAAATGAAAAAAAAAAAAAAAAAAAAAAAAAAAAAAAAGAAAAAAAAAAAAAAAAAAAAAAAAAAAAACGAGAAGTAAAAAAAAAAAAAAAAAAAAAAAAAAAAAAAAAAAAAGAAGCGTGAATTAAAAAAAAAAAAGAAAAAAAAAACCATGAACTTAGGTTTCTATATTTAATCTTAGGTTAATCCCCACCATTAGATCAAACTAGATGGATGGTGGGGATTTGTCCCTTAGTATGCACCAAAATAAGCGTATGAAAAATAAAGTGACTCACCGTAATTTTAGTTTATAAATAAGGGATATGCTAACAACAAGTTGTTTAATTAAGCTTACCTTAAATAATATAAAGAAACAATTCTGGTTAAACTTATGGGATTTGCTGCTTACTGGGCATTATTTAATACACATTAAATATTTGTTCTTTCTTTAATTAAAGTAGTTATTATTCAATGCACAATAAATGAATATAAAAAATAACTTAAATATATGTCATTTTTAATTTCATACTACCTCTGTACCACATTAAGTGTCCGATGTGATTTTTTTAAGTATTTTTTCTTCAACTTTAACCTTAAATATAGTTGCTTGTGTTATATTATCCTTAATGAAAATTATACAAATGAAAATATATTTAAAAACTTAATCCATTTATATATTGCATAAAGTATTATATAAAACGAACACAAATGTTTAAAGTAAAAGTTGCAGAAAAAAACTTAAAAAAATTATAATGGACGCTTAATGTGGAACGAAAGAAGTAACGTCTAAGTTTCTTTTTCTATTCATATTACTTGTTGCCTTAGGCATTATCCAATGCACATTGTTTAGTAAATCCCTAAACTTGTTAGTAAATAAGTATACTAGCTTTTATCCTTTGTATTTGGAGTAATGTCTTATATTCTAGCGTCAACTTGAATCACTAACCTATTAAGATGCAATACATTATTAAAACAAATACCCAACAAAACCACAAAGGAGCCAGTTACTACTAGCTAGTATAAGCGCAAAAAAAATAATAACCTTTTCCCGTAAAATCGCCTTTTTTATGAGCACCGGCCCTTAGCTAAAATATAGTAAAAAACATTAGGTACAAAATTAATGTAACTTGCTATTGACTTCAATCAATAATGATATGATGTTCAACGAGTTAAAAGACAAATATGTTATCAAAGTTTGCCAGAATGTTACCTACGTCCTAAGTTACTAAAGTTTAAAACGTTACAAATAGGTTACTAAAGTTTGGTCTCCGGTTACATAAGTTACTGAACCTTCTAAATGATGACATGACTTATTTTTAAGTACAAAACGATCCTTGTCGTTAGCCGGTTTTCACGGATTTAGTCCCTAGACCACTATTTCTGTTAGTTTAACCGTTTTTATACGTTTTCATATGTTTTTACCCATTTTTATAATTTTTCATACGTTTTCATACGTTTTTATCCGTTGTCGTCCGTTTTATCCGTTTTCGTCCGTTTTTATCCGTTTTCATCCGTTTTTATACGTTTTATCCATTTTCGTCCGTTTTATACACTTTCATATGCTTTTACCGATTTTATACGTTATTGTCCGTTTTTATACGTTTTCTACTGTTTTTCTTACGTTTTTGCCCGTTTTCTTATGTTTTCATATGTTTTCTTATGTTTTCGTACGTTTTTTTTTTTCTGTTTTCATATGTTTTTATCCGTTTTCATCCGTTTTTATATGTATTCATCCATTTTTACATGTTTTCAAATGTTTTACCCGTTCTTATACGTTTTCACATGTTTTTATATGTTTTATTACGTTTTTATCCGTTTTCATACTTTTTATTTGTTTTCGTCCGTTTTATCCGTTTTCGTCTATTGTTATACGTATTGTTGGGTTTTAAGTTAACTCTACTTCTGTGTATACTCTACTGCTGGTCAGACAACTCTACTGCTAGTGTAAAGTCTCTACTGCCAGACATGACTACTGCTGAGACTCTACTGCTGGAAGTATACTGTCATGATAACTCTGCTG
>LBNU01020729.1:45592-82474 GCA_014162995.1 Artemisia annua | reverse complement strand
CAAGAGTTGAAGCTATAGGAGTATTTAATTTAGTGTTACCTTCGGGTCTCGTACTATCTTTAAATAATTGTCATTATGCACCGTCAATTGTTAGAGGTGTAATTTCCTTTTCATGTTTGTTAGACCTTGGTTATCATCATACTATTTCAAGCAATGCAATTTCAGTTTCTTTAAATGGTGTTTTTTATTTTAATGCAATTGCTGTGAATGGTATTTTTGAGTTGGACATGAATAATAATGATAATGCTTTCAATAATAATTCAATCTATAGCATCAACCATAAGAGAATCAAGAAAGGTCTGGATTCTTCTTATCTTTGGCATTGTCGACTTGCTCACATTGGCAAGACTCGCATGGAAAAGCTGCAACGCGATGGGCTTTTAGAAAAGATCAATGATGAATCATTTGATAAGTGCGAATCTTGTATTGCGGGCAAAATGACAAAGAAACCTTTTAAAATTGGATTGAAAGGGCTTCTGATCTACTTGGTCTTATTCATACAGATGTATGTGGACCACTTAGACATGTGTCAATGAGAGGTGCTAGCTACTTCTTAACATTTACGGATGATTATAGTCGTTATGGTTATGTTTATTTACTTAAACATAAACATGAGGTCTTTGAAACATTCAAAGTGTTTAAAGCAGAAGTAGAGTTGCAACTCGGAAAGAAGATTAAAGCTATTCGATCCGATAGAGGTGGTGAATACCTGAGTTAAGAGTTTATAGATTATCTAGCTAAGGAAGGAATTGTCCAGCACCTTACTTCTCCATATACTCAACAACAAAATGGTGTATCTGAGAGAAGAAATCGTACATTGCAAGATATGATACGATCTATGTTTAATCTAACAACTCTTCCCTTCTCGTTTTGGGATTATGCTTTAGAGTCTGCTGTTCGCATTCTCAATATGGTTCCCACAAAGAAGGTTGATAAGACACCATATGAGTTATGGACCGGTANTGGAAAATTCCAGTTTGTTACAACACCCTATGAGTTATAGACTGGAAAAGCGCCTAACTTGTCTTATCTAAAGGTCTGGGGCTGCGAGGCGTATGTTAAACGTGACTCTGCTGATAAGCTCCAACAAAGATCTGTTAAATGCATCTTTGTAGGATACCCAAAGGAAACGATGGGTTACTACTTTTATTATCCTCCTGAAAACAAAGTATTTGTTGCAAGGTATGGAGATTTCTTGGAAAAGGAACTCATATCTCAAGAATTCAGTGGGAGAGAATATGATCTGGAAGACGATCATGATGATGCATTACCTTCTGAAAACACTAGTCAACTTCCTGAAGAACCAGATAGTCTGGGTCCTCCACCAGAAGTTGAAGTGGTTCCTATTCACAGATCCGAAAGGATTGTGAAAGCACCTGATCGACTATGTCTTAATGTACAGTGCGATCAGTCTATACTAGGGGATCTTAATGAACCTACTAGTTATAAGGCTGCCATGCAAAGTCCTGATAAGGAAAAATGGCAGGGTGCTATGGATGGGAAATGCAATCCATGCATGAAAATGAAGTTTGGACTGAAGTAGACCTTCCTCCTAGTGCCAAGGTAGTTGGGAGTAAATGGCTCTACAAGTTAAAAACGATGGCAATGTACACACCTATAAGGCCCGTTTGGTAGCTCAAGGGTTTACTCAAACGCTTGGTATTGACTACGAAGAAACTTTTTCTCCTGTAGCCGATATTAGGGCCATTAGGATTCTCAGAGCTATAGCTGCGTACTATGACTATGAGATTTGGCAAATGGATGTCAAAACCGCCTTCTTAAATGGTCGCCTAGATGAAGACATCTATATGGCGCAGCCTGAGGGGTATGTCAATCCAGAATTCCCAAACCGTGTATGCAAGCTTCAAAGATCCATTTATGGATTGAAGCAAGCATCACGTCAATGGAATAAAAGATTTGTCGAAGAAATCAAAAGATTTGGATTTTCTCAAAATCTTGATGAGCCATGTGTATACCACAAAGCTAGTGGGAGTAATGTAATTTTCCTTATTTTATATGTCGACGACATATTGATCATGGGAAAAGACATTCCAAGTTTGCAGCAAGTCAAGGCATATCTTGGAAAGTGTTTTTCTATGAAAGATTTAAGGGAATCTGCATTTATTCTGGGAACTAAGATATATAGAGATAGATCTCAACGATTAATTGGATTAAGTCAAAGTGCTTACATTGATAAAATATTGAAGAGATTCAATATGCAAAATTCCAAAAAGGGATATTTGCTAATCCAAGAACACCATGGCTTGAGTAGCAAATTGTGTGCTTCTACACCTGCAGGACTGAAGTAGACCTTCCTCCTGGTGCCAAGGTAGTTGGGAGTAAATGGCTCTACAAGTTAAAAACGGACATGGATGGCAATGTACACACCTATAAGGCCCGTTTGGTAGCTCAAGGGTTTACTCAAACGTTTGGTATTGACTACGAAGAAACTTTTTCTCCTGTAGCCGATATTAGGGCCATTAGGATTCTCAGAGCTATAGCTGCGTACTATGACTATGAGATTTGGCAAATGGATGTCAAAACCGCCTTCTTAAATGGTCGCCTAGATGAAGACATCTATATGGCGCAGCCTGAGGGGTATGTCAATCCAGAATTCCCAAACCGTGTATGCAAGCTTCAAAGATCCATTTATGGATTGAAGCAAGCATCACGTCAATGGAATAAAAGATTTGATGAAGAAATCAAAAGATTTGGATTTTCTCAAAATCTTGATGAGCCATGTGTATACCACAAAGCTAGTGGAAGTAATGTAATTTTCCTTATTTTATATATCGACGACATATTGATCATGGTAAAAGACATTCCAAGTTTGCAGCAAGTCAAGGCATATCTTGGAAAGTGTTTTTCTATGAAAGATTTAGGGGAAGCTGCATTTATTCTGGGAATTAAGATATATAGAGATAGATCTCAACGATTAATTGGATTAAGTCAAAGTGCTTACATTGATAAAATATTGAAGAGATTCAATATGCAAAATTCCAAAAAGGGATATTTGCCAATCCAAGAACACCATGGCTTGAGTAGCAAATTGTGTGCTTCTACACCTGTAGAGGTGAATCGCATGAAAAGAGTTCCTTATGCTTCGGCTGTAGGATCTATAATGTATGCGGTGAAAAGCACAAGGCCAGATGTGGCATTTGCTCAAAACATAACCATTCGATATCAGCAAAATCCAGGTGAAGCTCACTGGACTGCTATGAAGAATATTCTTAAGTACCTTAGGGCTACTAAAGATGTATTCTTAGTTTATGGGGGTAATCCAGATCCAAATGCAGAACTTGATGTAACAGGTTACTGTGATGCTTCCTGGCAAGGTGATAAGGATGATACGAAGTCTCAGACGGGTTATGTCTTTGTCATTAATGGAGGTGCTGTGGATTGGAGGAGCAAGAAGGAGAGTATATTGGCTATGTCTGCGACAGAAAGTGAGTATGTGGCTGCTTCTGAAGCTGCAATGGAAGCTGTTTGGATTAGGAAGTTCGTTTCGGGCCTTGGAGTTATGCCATCGATACAACGACCTATAAAAATGTATTGTGACAATTCTGCTGCAATCACATTTGCCTATGAGCCTGGACTCATGAGGGGCACTAGACATTTCCCGATCAAATATCACTACGTGCGTGAGCAAGTGGCGATTGGAGAGATCGAGTTACTCAAAGTTCACACAGATGATAACTTAGCTGACCAATTGACGAAAGCTTTACCTGGCACTAAGCTTTATACGCTAGCTGAAGGTATAGGTCTTCGTAAAGCTGAAAGTTTCATGCCCATTTGTGATTAGTATTGGATAAAGGATGTAATGTACGATTATTAATTTCCAATGAAATAAAGAATGGTTTTGTTTATTTCAATTGCTTTAATAATATATATCCTGTTTTTGCATGTTTATATCCTTAAATAATTTTATTATTCTAAAACTGTCCATTGTTGGTTAATAATATGGGAATATTATTAAGGGAAGACAATTAAGGTATTTAATGAATTGGATATTGGACTTATCCCAAACTAAATGATTTTACTTATCTAAGTAAATCATAATTAGTTATCCTCAGACTTGAGATACCATACAAGTGTCATGAATGTAGTGCATTTCTGTGGAGCAATCTACCGCTATCCGTAACTGGTAGTTATAAGGGTTGTTTTCAGAAGTGTTGCAAAGTTCATGGGTTAGTCTTGTAGTCAAAATAGAATTTGTTCCTTCAAATTTGTTTTGAAGCTTAATACTATGGGCCACTCGTAGGATTGACAAAATATTTGCGTGGCCACGCCCAAAGTCTATCTGGAATACGTTCAGATGTTTTGGTAATTTTGTTCAATCATTGATATGCGAGAAACTGAATATTAATAAAGATTTATTTCTTTATTAATCAGAGTATTAGAAACAAAAGGATAATAATAAGAGTAAATTACATAGATGGTCCCTGTGGTTTGCCCAAAGTTTCACCCACAGTCCCTGAAAGTTAAAAGTTGCATTGATAGTCCCTATCTCTGAAAAGAATAACACCAATGGTCCCTTTTTTAACTGTCGTTAAGTGACTTCCGTTATAATTTACACGCTAGTCCCTTTTGGTTAAATATCGTTGCATCGCTTATCCTTTATAATAACGGCCGTTTATAACTTAGTTTTTTTCGAATTTTTCTTACGTTTTCATACGTTTTCATTCGTTTTTATACGTTTTCATGCGTTTTAATCCGTTTTCGTCCGTTTTATACGATTTCGTCCATTTTTCTTACGTTTTCATCCGTTTTCATGCGTTTTTATACGTTTTCGCTCGTTTTTCTTACGTTACTGTCTGTTTTCCTACGTTTTCATCCATTTTTATCCGTTTGGGTCCGTTTTTATATGTTTTCGCTTGTTTTTATACATCTTCCTTTATTTTTCTTACATTTTCATACGTTTTTATCCGTTTTTATATGTATTCATACGTTTTTATATGTTTTTATAGGCTTTCTTACATTTTCATCGGTTATTTTTATGTTTTCATATGTTTTTCTCCGTTTCCCTCCGTTTTCATTCATTTTCGCCCGTTTTTATACGTTTTGGTCCATTTTTATACGTTATTGTCCGTTTTTATGCGTTTTCGTTCGTTTTTCTTACGTTTTCATCTGTTTTAATACTTTTATCCGCTTTTATACGTTTTCGCTCATTTTTCTTACGTTTCATACAATACGTTTTCGCTCATTTTTCTTACGTTTCATACATTCGGTATATTTTTATACATTTTCATTCGTTTTTATATGCTTTCATCCATTTTTCTTAAATTGTCATACACTTTTATCTATTTTTATACATTTTCGTCCGGTTTCATACGTTTTTATACATTAACGGATTAAAATATATAAAAATGAAACATATAAAACAGACGAAAACGTATAAAAATAGACCAAAACGTATAAAAACAGACGAAAATGAATAAAAAATGGATGAAAACGGAAGGAAACGGAGAAAAACATAAAAATAACCGATGAAAATGTAAGAAAACGTGTAAAACGAACGAAAACATATAAAAACGTATGAAACGTATAAAAACGGATAAAAACGTATGAAAATGTAAGAAAAATAATGAAAAACGTATAAAAACAAGCGAAAACGTATAAAAACGGACCCAAAGGGATGAAAACGTAGGAAAACAGACAATAACGCAAGAAAAACGAGCGAAAACGTATAAAAACGCATGAAACGGATGAAAACGTAAGAAAAACGGACGAAAACGGATTAAAACGCATGAAAACGTATAAAAACGGATGAAAACGTATGAAAAGTTCGAAAAACTTTAAGTTATAAACGACCGTTATTATAAAGGATTAACGATGCAACGATATTTAACCAAAAGGGACTAACGTGTAAATTATTACGGAAGTCACTTAACGACAGTTAAAAAAGGGACCATTAGTGTTATTCTTTTCAGAGATAGGGACTATCCGTGCAACTTTTAACTTTCAGGGACTGTGGGTGAAACTTTGGGCAAACCACAGGGACCATCTATGTAATTTACTCTAATAATAACGATGAATCGTTAAGGGTTTTCCAGGAAACTCAGCTCGGTTTGAACTAGGAGTATTGGAGTGTTGCAAAATGCCGACCAATATCATTTTACTATTAATAAATAACCAAGTGGGAGCTGTTGGAAATATGGTTATAAATTAATACGTAAATGTCTAGAATCGAACGCGAGACCTCAGGATTGCACACATTGCAAATGAGTATTAAGGAAAAATAATAAATATATATTTATATTTATTATTAGACACAAGTACTCAACGGACGTTAGTGTTTACCGTTAAATGACTAACGACCGTTAGACGAAGATAAGGAAAGTGTGTGTTTTATGTAATATGGTAACCAAGAAAGATCTAGAAACCCTCTTGGGTTGTATGGGGCGGCCGAACCTCTAAGGAGGTGAGGGTTCTTCGCTTGGTGACCAAGTTATTTGTAAAGTATAACAATGGTGAGAGAAAAGAGAAAGTGTGAAACTGAATTGTTGATTATGAAATGAGTTGTTACAGTATATAAAGAAAGAAAGAAGAAGGGGTGGAAAGGATCTAACAGACTTTCCCTCCACCTCACAAACAGAATCAAAATATTTACAAATATGACCCTCTACTTTCTATTATGTACATTTAGACCCTATATCTTCACACTCCCCCTCAAGTTGAGCAGTATCTAAGGTAGATACTCCCAACTTGTGAAGAAGCTTATGATGTTGTTCAGATGTGAGAACCTTAGTGAAAACATCTGCTAACTGTTTGGATGTATGAAGATAAGATGGTTTGACCACTCCTTCTTTGACTTTATCTCTGACATAATGGCAGTCCACTTCTATATGTTTTGTTCTTGCATGAAATACTGGATTTGCTGCTATGTGAATTGCTGCTTGATTATCACAGTGCAGTGTAACAGGATCCAAGTCTTTCAGTCCTAGATCTTTAAGCAAAGTCAGCAACCAAGTAATTTCACAACAAGTTAAGGCCATAGCTCTGTATTCTGCTTCTGCAGAGCTTCTAGACACCACTCCTTGTTTCTTTGCTTTCCAAGAANGACCAGCATTTTCAGCCTGAGTAATTGGTGGTACAGCAACATTAGGAGGTTTAGGAATAGTACCTTGAACAAACCCCAATTTCCTCTTAGTGGACAGTCCAATTTCCATGGATCTTCTCCATGAACGATAATTTTGGGCACCAATCAACTTGTCTTGAATTGGTAGTGAACCTGGACCATCTGACGGATGAACATACAACGGATTGCTTGAATCCATCATGAAACACAGCGGAATTAACACAATCACCACTTATCCCCAAATTATGACCTAATTGGAGTAACAGAACAAAGAAACTCAATTGACACAAATTGAGTTTCAAAACACAAGAATCTTGATTCAAGAACACAATTAATTGATGATACGCAATCAATTAATCAAGAATCAGAACAAACACGATTAATCATTGAGTGTACGGTGGTTAAACGGTGGTTTATGGTGGTTTAGTGGTGAAAAACGGTTAACAGAGTCACCATTGTAGTGATCTGATACCATGTAAAGTATAACAATGGTGAGAGAAAAGAGAAAGTGTGAAACTGAATTGTTGATTATGAAATGAGTTGTTACAGTATATAAAGAAAGAAAGAAGAAGGGGTGGAAAGGATCTAACAGACTTTCCCTCCACCTCACAAACAGAATCAAAATATTTACAAATATGACCCTCTACTTTCTATTATGTACATTTAGACCCTATATCTTCACATTATTCAAACACTATATAAACAAATCAAGGGTCATTGGTTTTCATAACTCTTGAACACACAATTATCCCTAAAATTGTTTTCTCTCTTCCTTTTCTTCTTGAACCGATCGTACAACACCCCTAGGGTTGTGGGATCGATTTTTGATCATCAAAAATAGTTCTTGTGTTAGTTATTTGCATAACCTTAATACGGTTTAATTTGTGTGTACAAGAACGAGGTAACAACACACTATTGTTGTTATCAAGAAATCGTTAAACAAAAAGGTAAGGGGTTTAACATTGATCTACATAAATCCTAATTAGGGTTCATCACTTGTTCATCCCCAATCAAGAATTGCATAAGGTACGTTTACTATTTATGTTTTTATTAAACCATTATTTGTTATACGTGATCCTTCGCTTCCGCATCTATGTGCTACTCGTATTAGTAATTATTTGTGTTAATAATAATTATCAAACTATAATAGTTGGATGATCCAAGTGCCAGACTTCCAGCACAAAGTGAGAGTAGAAGGATGCCCAAACACCTCAATGAGCTCAGAAATTATGTGATTGTAAAACCATCTATTGTTTGTCTTGTTCTTAAAATATCAATCAGCATGCATCTCTTGGAAGAATGAATTTCAGATTTTTTAAAACACGAGTATTTTATTTTATCTGAATAAACCGTCTTCATGATTTGAACTGTGACCTGGACATCATTAATCACAAAGGGCAAGCTTCATTCATTGGGACATCAACGAGAAATTAGAAAAAATAATAATTCATTGATATACATTAGGTGTGATCCATAGTTCTGTAATATGATCTACTCAATCCAATATCATTTTTAAGTACGTATTTTTGTTGATTTGTATATTACTACCTAAAGAATGAGCGCAAATAACAATGGCTATACCGATACGCTACTTCTACTTGGCCGCCAAATGCTTTTTTTAGATGTGCTTTTCTTTGATCCCAGATCAATATCCAGTTTTGATGCATCGAGAGACAGTTTTTGACTTATAAAACCATCTAAATCGAACCCACTTCCACTTTCTGTGTTATTTTCACTAACAGGATTTGATCCCTCTTCACTTGTTGAAGAATCTTGTTGCTTGTTATACGAATTTTGATCGATGTTCAATAGTTTCTTTATACTATCAATCGCTGGATCTATGATAATGTCTAAAACCCCCGCCACCCATGAAGCATCATCAGTGACTTCTGTTCGCTGTTACAACCAATAAACATTAAGCATTAGAAATTAACGCTTTACAATTTTATTAAATTTTATCATATATAAGGATTTCACATACTTGTTGAAAATAAAGATTACGGATTTCTTCAGCTCGTATTGAGTTTCCTTGATCTTCCTCAAGAGATGCCCATGTCATCCATGTTACATAACTTTGCGAGTTTACATTAAGTGATGATCTGAACAGTCTTCTGGCAGCTGATAAATTACCCGCTCTTTGTTCTAGAACACCCCAAGCCTAAATACATGATGATTTTTTAACCAATGTTATAAAACGGACTGCATTAGAAAAAACAACATGAAAAGTGGAAAATTACCTGAAGACAACGAGCGGCACTTTCACTTGTAGAATTGATAGACAGTGCTCTTTGATAGAGTTCCCTAGCGGCTTTTATATTTCCTTCTTTCCACTCCATCCAACCCCAAGCCTGTAATTTTAGGAATACGTGAATAACATGCCACTTAGGTCATACAAAACCTAAATTTGTACCAAATATTCTCACTGTGTCTTGTTCAATGAATTGCCATGATACATCAACAAGTAGAGAAGGAAAAATGGGGGGGTTGCATAATGGGTCAAAACAGGCACTTTGGTGTGATCCGGGTTGGGTTGGCCGGAAACATACATACATTGTCCAATATGCTTAACTTTCTTATAGATATTAGAGTAAAAAATGACAAGAATAAAGATATTATCTTATTTTTAAATCGGGTCATTTAGGAGGCTTGATGCATTAGTTAAAATTAAACACAGTTAATGGACTACTACATGTGATGTGAGAAGAAATGATGGTATGACTGTAAGGACCGACAAGATTTAATGAAACATAACGTAAATTGGTGTTAAGCAAATGGATAGAGACATTTTTTACAAGAAGGGAACCATATGCTTACAATCCAGACTGGTTGGTGTCTCGGGTCTAATTCAGAAGCTCTTCTGAACAAAGCTCGAGCAAGATTTGCAGCTGAATGTTTGTATTCTAACAAGCCAAGAGATTGAAGTAGAACAGGATCTCTTGGATTTAATGCATGACCGATTTTTAGCAGCTTCCGTCCTTGATCAATATTTCCAACATTAGCTTCGAAAACTCCCCATACATGCCATGCAAATCTATTCTTTGGACTAGCTTCAACAGCTTTCTGATTCAGGAGAAGAAACCATCATGCACACTGTCTAACAAGTTGGTCACAAGCATATATTTGCATAAATTTAATGTTTACCTCAAAAAGCCGTCTAGCAACGCGATAATTTTCTTGTTGTACCTCAAGCTGAGCCCATGCCTGCATGAATTGGGTGATTGGTCAAAACGGTTCAACTCATAAGGGGCAATTCTTTAGTATGGCTCATATGCTTGGGTCAGTTTGGGTTGCCCATAATACTTTTCCGTATCTTTATTATCAAGTAGTTTCATGAATATGTTTGAAACTAGTGAAATTTATCAGAGGAAAAAAAAGTTGTTTGACTATCAGAACAAGAACATATCCTCAACCAACCCCATAAGTAAACGGGTCAAATTTGACACTTAAGAAGTAGTGATCCAAGAAAAAGAAAGACAACTTACAAGCCAACTGGCACAGCTTTTGGGATTACATTTAGTAGCTTGCCTGAACAAGTATCGAGCTTCATCATTTCGGTTTGCCTTAGCTTCAAGCATTGCTAGCGTTTGGTAAATATATTCATTTCCACCACAGTTTTTGAGTCCTTTATCAAGAAGATACCTAGCTTTCTTAACATTTCCAACCTTCAACTCCAAAACTGCCCATCCATGCCAGGCTGCAACATGTTTCTTGTCAGCAACTGTTGCAGCATCAAATAGTTGTCTAGCCCTTCTTATATTTCCCAGTTTGTTTTCCAGAACTGCCCAACACTGATTTATGATAACAAATACATACATAATGTCAAATAGTCTCCCCAAATGTAACAATGAACTTTTGTAAGAATCTATTAAAAAAACACTGACCTGCCAAATGTAGGCATTTTCACCTTGTGTCGCTTGGCAACCTTTCTCGTATACTGCCCTTGCTTCGTTTGATTTTGATTGCTTACCCAATATCTTCCCTAGTGCCACATAAGACCTCCCATCCTCAGGCCAATAAGATATGCACTTCACACCAAAAAGTAAAATAAAAATATCTTAGGAACATCTGTTATAAATACAAAAGCTAATCATGGCATCAGAACAAGAGCAATTACATAAATGACAAAAATGAATCCTAGAACAAGTTAGATAATCTTCATAATTTGAGCATTCACCTAGTTATTCAATATGGTAACTAGAGCTAATGCAGCCTAAATTCAATACGACAACATGACACGTATATTTAATGCCTCTGACATAGGAATCGAACTTATAGGCATTCAATTCCCTAACTCAACTAAATATTATTTAGGCAAGACGCCATCGGTAAACTACATATGCATTTCACAAGGCAAAATCCATTGGACCTTATGTTGAGCATCACCTATTCAACTTAGCTTTTAAGTAACTTAGTATGCACCGGCAAAGCTAATTAGTCCACAAGCCACACCTCGAGAACAATATGTGGAAGGCAATGATGATCTTATGCTATAGACTAACACAATAACCCCAATTATTAACTTTGCAAAACGTTGAAAACCAGAAACACTAACCGGTCTCCACCCCTCCCCACCCCTAGGACAATATATGGAAGACAATGCTAAACTTATGCAGTTATGCACCATATAATTACATAATAGACACGTGGGTGGAACTAAGGGGTGTCTCGGGGTGTCACGGAAACCGATAGAAACTGTGAACCCGATAACTTAGTTTCTAGTTATTACTTAGTTAGTCTATTAATAAGTGAAAAGCGAAATCAATTTTTATTAAGCACAGTCGTTTTAGTTGGGACCATACTCTTAGGGTATGTTTGGCGACACGCTTTTAGAGCATTTAGTATTTAGCATTTGAAAATTAAAGCTTGTTTGGCAACAAGCATTATTTAGCATTTTTGTTTTGTTTAAATGCTACTTTTGTAATTACAACTACATTACCAAAAGCGTTTTAGTAACACAAACAGCCACTGCAACTGCTAACTGCTATTGCTAACCGCTACTGCTAATTGCTAATTGCTAATTGCTAATTGCTAATTGCTATCGCTAACTGCTAATTGCTAATTGCTAACTACCGCCGTTCGTTTCAACAAGCATACACTTAATTTTTCCGCCTAACTGCTATTGCTAACTGCTATTGCTATTGCTACTGCTAACTACCCCGTTCGTTTCAACAAGCATACCGTTAATTTTTCCGCCTTATACTAAAGTTAAAAAAAATTGTGCACCCGGTTACTTTCATTAACCAATAATATTATACCTTTTCAAGTATATCCTCAGCTTCCTTAAACCTAAAATTCCTGGCCAACACTTTGGCCCTATACAAAGCCAAATCCAAATTCACAACAAGCATCTTCTCACCACTACTACTCACAGCGTCCCCTCTCTTCGGCTCGAAAATCGGCATTTTCTTCGCAAATTTCGACAACTCCTCATCCATCACCGAAGAAGAAGACGTAGACACCTTATCATCACCATCACTCTCATCTTCCTCAACTTCATCACCTTCATAACTCTCCTTCACTGGCCTCCGTACAACCAGCATATCATCCTCACGCGCCGCGGATGGAGCCGACGCGCCGCCAACAGCTGAGGAAGTGATGCATGGAAAGTGGAGGGGTGCATGTGGAAATGAGGGTTTGATGAGGGTGGTAAAGTGTAAATTTGTGGCTCCGTTAAATATAGGAAAGTGTTGTGTTGTTGAAGAACAAGAAGAAGAAGATAGCTTCATTGTTATTAATGTTTTTTTACACATAGTGAATGCACATAGTTGCATTGGCGGGATTTTGAGGGTGGTGAAGTGTGAAAAGACGGTTTTGTCCTTTAAAGTGTGGAAGAATATGGTGTTTTTGAGGGTGTTTTGGGAAATATGGGAGTAGAGTCACTGGTTAATAATAAGCCACGTGATGGAAGTTCGTTAAGAAGATGAGGTTTTATGGACAATAGATTTTTAGTCATACGTGGATGGTTTTTGTTGGTTGATAACTAGTAGATAAGTTGATGGGTACTTTTTGATTATTGACCGTTAATGTGATTTTTTAGGGCAGTCATTGTAAAAAGAATACTCAACTTAAAAAAAGGGTTTTGTAACATGTGTGTTAAACACATGATAAGAAGTGGGTTCATGTGTCCTTTTTACTCAGGGATACACAAAAAGGACACATAAAAATATTTTTTTATTTAAAAAATGACAAAAACTCAAAAAAAAAAAGAACATAAATACTCACTTATTATCATGTGCCTAAGGGCACAAGTTAGAAATCCCTTAAAAAATATATATATATACTTCACAAATTTTATTTAATAAAAACACTCCCAAGTCTTGCAAAATTATGGTTGAAAATGTGCATATGAGATTGAGTGTGGTGATGTGAACACATCTTGGGTGGTGCGACATGAGTTATGGGACGCATCTTTTGCATGCCATTACAGCTGGTCTTAATAATCTTTAACTCAAAAGTCATGTTGTTAGTAGGGCTGAGCAAACGACTCGAACGGATCGGACCGACCGAGACCGGACCGGACCGACCACATTCGGTCTGGTCCTTAGTCTTGGCTTTTTGACTAATTCGGTCATTGGTCCGGTCCGGTCCGGACCACAAACCGATTATTTGGCCTAGTTGAACCGGACCGACCGAGACCGGACCGACCACATTCGGTCTGGTCCTCGGTCTTGATTTTTTGGCTAATTCGGTCCTCGGTCTTGTCGGTCCGGTCCGATCCGGGACCGATGCTCACCCCTAGTTGTTAGCATTAAAGAAATGTAAAAAGAAGTGATTGTCATTCTTATACTTAGAACTTTGTGTCGTGTGTTATAATTATGTAATAGTTAAGATTATTGGGCTTTGGACTTGGTAAATCTAATATGTTAAAAGTTAGGTTATGTAAGCCTTGTTTAATTCAATGTAATTGTAAACCAAGTCCATTACCAAGCTCATAGAAAGCCCATGAGGCCTTTAGGTTTCAAGTATAAAAGACACCACACACCTCATTTGTGTGGTGTGCTTGAGTGTGTAAGTGTGTGTTTTCTTTAATAAAATTCTCTCTTCATCTCACTACTTTCTCTCTCTAGAAAAACGCCTACATATCTTAAGTCACCATCTTTGTGCATCAATATCGTGTGATAAAGTTACTAGATCTAAGGTCCTACAAGTGGTATCATCGCCTAACAATGATCTAGGAGTGTTTTGAGTTTTATTTTGTCACTTTTCTTTACTTTCTTACTCATTATTTTCAAAAAGATCCTTACTTTTTTTTAAACACTTTTTTGATTACAAACTAGTGTTATAAACCTTTTGTAACAAGAAAGTTTCAACTTTTTTGAAAAATTTGAGTTTTAAAGATTCGTACTTTTATGTTCTTCAAAGTTTCTAAATCCCATATTTGATCTTTAAAGCAAGGCCGTCAAGATCGCGATCCCACGTGAGATCGTTTTTGTCTTTGCAAGATCGAGATCGTAGGATCGGATCGAGATCCTACGATCCTACTTAAATGTCTAAAAATCTTATTTTTTTAGTAATTCGTATTCAAAGATGATTGTATGACAAATTAGAGAAGAAAAAAGAGTTCTGAAAGTTACAGTAATATGAGAATGCGACGCATAACGCTCTAAAATACAAAAATATCTAATCGCTAATTAAGGACGCTGAATCTTTTAATCAATAAATCTATATATCTTGCTCTTATTAGATATTTACAGTAATCAACGCTTGTTATATTGTTTTAATTTAACAAAATTCATTCATTTATAGTTTATTAGTTAGTTAAATTAAGGGAAGTAGGATCGAATCGGATCGAGATCTTACGATCTTATGGTAAGATCGAGATCATACTTAAGATCCTATGCTTTTTAAGATCCTACGAAGGATCGACTCGTTTTTTCTTAACCGGATCATAAGATCGGAAGATCTTAAGAGCTAGATCGAGATCTTAACAGCTATGCTTTAAAGTGTTAAAGTTTGCAACTTTCTTCAAGTTTTAGTGTTTTTAAGCTTAGTTGTACAAGAAAATTGTGATTTGAAACAATCCTTGGTTGAATTTTCGTGTTTTTGGAAATTTTGGCACAGTTTCGAATTCGTTAAACCCTAAAGTTTCTAATTCGTTAAATCCTAAAGTTTCTAAATCACTCCTCAGACAGTTTCTCCAGGATTTGTGGATTACTCAGTGTTCTTCTTTCTTGTATAAGTGAGAAAAATACTTCGACTTGCGGAAAAACTTTCAATTCGTACGAATTAGAAAGTTGGAGAAAGTTTCGAATTCATCAGAAAGTTTCGAATTCACTAGAAAATTTCGAAATCATTAGAAAGTTTCGAATTCATCAGAAAGTTTTGAATTCATCATAAAGTTTCTAAATCACCAGAAAGTTTCTAATTCACAAAGTTTCTAATTCGTAAAGTTTCTAAATCGAAAAGTTTCTAAATCACAGAAAGTTTCGAGATAACTTGAAAAGTTTCGAACTAGGTGAATTTTAACTTAAACTCAACTCCTACTTCGTTGAACCAATCCAAGATCAACTTTATCAAACATAACTTCATCAATGGCAACTCAGCAAGATATTCACACAGCCGGTGCAGAAAACCGACCTCCCATGCTATCAAAGGGTGGTTACTCACAATGGGCTAGTCGTATGATGCGCTATCTTAAGAGCAAACCAAATGGAAAACTTCTTATCACTTCCATTTTGGAAGGACCCTTTAAACCACGACAAGAACTAGACCTTGGAGAACCTAAAGGAACCCCCTAGTACAACCATACTATAGAGATCAGACTGAAGCTGAGTATACTGAGGAAGACAGAAAACAAATTGCAGCTGATGATCAAGCATTTCATCTCGTCGTTCTTGGACTACCTGAAACGACTTATGCAACTGTGGATAGTGAGGGAAGTGCTCATGCAGTTTGGGAAAGAGTCAAAAGGTTAATGTACGGGACAAACATCGAGAAGCATGAAATAGAAACACAATTGCTCAAGGAACTACACAAGTTCACTTCCATTCCTGGTGAATCAATAGAGTCATACTATCACAGGTTCTGTAAGATCATGAATGACTTATCTAGACACAACCTCACACAGAAGAACATAGCTAAAAACACCATTTTTCTGAATGAGTTACAACCAGAATGGGGAAGATATGTCACCATTGTTTATCAGACAAAGAACTTGCATGAAGTTAACTATGATCAGTTGTATGACTTCCTAAAGCAGAACCTAGCTAAGGCAAATGAAGTCAGGGCCGAATTACTAACTAAAAAGCATGATCCTCTTGCATTCTTTGCTAACACACCAACACATTTACCAATGAACACACCACATCAACATCATCATCTTCCACTTATAACTACATGCAACAACAATACATTCCACAACAACAAACTGTTCTAATCCCACAACAACAATTCTACCCACAACAACAACAACAAGTTTTTCAACAACAACCATATCAATAATTCCAAGAACCAGAGTTCACACACAATGATGAATCTACTGCTGTTTTGACACAAGCATTTGCTTATTTGACAAAGGCATTCCAAGGACGTTATTCTACATCAACCAACAACAACCAAAAGATTTCATCGAACACTCGCAACAGGAAGATCGTTCAGCCGAGTTTCAATATGGGTAACAGAGGCCAAATGGTTGGAGTAATTGAGAATCAGCAGGGATCTGCTACTGGATTTCACATGGGTAATCAGGATATGCAGAATGCAGAACAGTATGCAGGGAATCAGTTGGGTCAGTTGGTTGGAAATCAGAGGGGTCAGAATGTTGGGAATTAGGAAGTGGGTAATCAGATTGGGAATGTTGCAGCTCCAGTTGTCGGGAATTATGGAAATGTGAATCAGGGTAATCTGGTAAAGTGTTTCAACTGTTAGGGTGTAGGTCATATTGCAAGGAACTGTCCTACTAAGCCGAAAAAGAAAGATCCAACGTACTTGCAGGAAGCATTGCTGTTGGCACAAAAGGAACAAGCTGGGTTTCAATTGAGTGCTGAGGAAAATGATTTTATGGCTCTCATGGATGACATGGAAGATCGAGAGGACATCGATGCGAACTGCATTTTTATGCCAAATCTTCAGGAGGCTAAGTACGACACGGATTCTGAGACACCTCCTGTTTTATAACAATTAACAATTTTGAGGTCATTATTTAATATTTTAAGTTTACTTAATAGCGTTTTGCGCATTTTCAATTTTTTTAAACATCAAGTAATCACCCAACAAGCTCAAGGATCACCTAAAATGTTAAAATAGGTTTTGTTGACAAATTTTAACATTTTTGTAAGTTTTGTATTTTTATGTTACCCGGTTTTAAGTTTTGCGTCTTAAAAACTTCACGTTTACAATTACCGGAATCAAACTGTACCCTCTAAACACAAAACTACACAAAACCACTAACCTCTCCTCTTTTAATTAATAGAAGAACACACAACTATATGTGATGAGTCATATGTGGTGGTGTCAACACTTGATACAAAACATAAGACACTTGTCCCATGGTTTTTGCATGTTACCACATTCTTACACATAGATCTCAACAAAAATCATCATCCTTTGTGTTTTTCCTCCTTTATTTTGTGGCTTACACAGCCCCAACACCCATAAAACTTTGATTTTCACTAAGTTTATTGATCACAAGTCAAAGATCATAAGCTCCTAGTTTATGTTCTTGGGCTAAATCACCACAAACTTCATCAAATCTCATCAAATCCTAGAGTTATTTGGAGTTTTTGCAAGGATGTTCTTGGAAGATTAAAAAGGGTTTTTGAAAGGGTTTTGATTGTTGATCAAGGGTTTTGCAAGTGTGGTTTTGATTTGGAAGCTTGGGTTATTGTGGTGATTTAGATCTAGTGCTCTTGATCTTGATTTTCTTGTGTTTTTCATCTCACTCTTGTAAGAAACCACACTATATTTTCCACTTTCTTACTAATGTATATTTCATCATATGTATTTTTCATGTTTCATATAGTTATTGTATTAATTTTATGCATTGTACATAGCCTAAAATACTTAAAACTATCATTGGGACTAGATTTGCATAGACCTTTCTGACCAGGGACTATTTTCGTAATTAACTGCACTAATCAGTGGACTTTAGATCTAAACTAAAAATATAGGCCTGTAGATCTATTTCTTAGCTTCGATTTTCCGGGTGGATGATCGTGAGACGATACACGATGAATTAATTAGAAAATAAACGGCATGGGTTGTCGGAAAACGCACACCAGATTTGGATGGCCAAAAACTCTAAAAATTTATATTGAACCCTCTGTTGCACAAAACATAAAAGTTGTAGGTAACACGCTAACGTGAACGTAGCCGAAAACCCCGCGTAAAACGAAGTTACGGAACTCAACTTATCGCGAAAATGGTGGGACTATTAGGTGTTGTCCCGATCAGACTTGACATATTAGGGTTAAATGGTAATTCCACTTAAGTTATATAATTTTAAGACTAATAAGACCTACAAATATGATTAGTACACTAAAATACCTTTCCGGAGATATAAAATTTGAAGTATAACTCCTTACGGTTTAGGAGAAATGGGACTTTTTGTAACGAATATCTACTTTTTATCAAGACCTGTACTTAACCCAAAAATTATATAACTTATCAAATTTACTTAAAAATAGTCAAATATATTTTATAATATCCATAAACATTATAAAATAATAATATTGATGTAACTATTTTATAAACATAAAATTCGGTAAACTATGATTTTATTAAACACTTGATAAATTTTACACTATCCAAAATGGTAGGACCCACTTTCGGGAATAGACCCGATAAATTATCTTTTGGACAAATTGATCTCATATCGACACATTAGAATATTTGGACTATAAAAATAACATAAAACCTGAACCTCGGACAACTTATAAATTTGGGGCTCGTAACACTTTCACAACTTGTCAATTTTAGTCCCTGTCACTTTATAAACCTTAAAAACACTATGTATAATTGCATGATTGATATAATATACTTACTTGCATTCATACTCTACTATTTAAAATCCTAAGACACAACATGCTATTTTTAGGTTGCTCGTAGGAAATCTCGGTTTATACTCTACTTTCATCTTGATATTCACTTTTGTTACGGTGAGTTCACAGCCCCACTTTAACTCTTAAACTGTTTATAAACCCATTGGGGGAGATACATGCTATTGTACAATTTGGACACAAGTACTTTGAACTGTATGCTTACCTGAATATGTTATTGCCTAAGTACCGTTATTGCCAAATAAGTCCCTAACATCATGAACCATTAATCACTTCCATGTGAACGCAAATATTGTGAATAGGCCTATTGGGATTGACGAATCCCGTTTGTATGGTCAGTTAAGATGCCACAAACGCACTATATTTGAATGATCTAGGTAAATGGCAAATTACCTACACGGGGCCATTATTATTATATATATCACGTATTGATATATATACACAAGTAAGTTTGAGTGTCATGAGCTTAGTGTAATAATAACTACTTTATCAATTGTCTCATAAACTTGAAATCTTGTGGTCCATTATTTAACTATAAACCTGTGAATTTCACTCAACATTTGTGTTGACTTTTTAGCATGTTTTATCTCAGGTCCTTAAGGTATTTGGCAAGCATGAAGTCGCACGGAGATGTTTAGATGGCTTACATTGTGTTATCATTCGATAAACTCTTGAAAACTTTTATGTTAATACATTATGTTTTCTAAAACTACTCAGGACCTCTTATAACTCTGATGTTTTATTATGATCGAATGATAAGATTTTAAAAACGACTCATTTAGAGTCGTTTTCTATGATTATGATTGTTGTACTAATAAGTAACTCCCCAATGATATTACTTTCCGTTGCGATATTTTGGGGGTGTTACATGTTTATGACACCATTGCAGTATCTGAGGTACCAATCTACAATACATGCCATAATAATGATATATTTGATATGTCTCCTCATGAGGAACAACATTCTGAGAATCCAGCACCCACTTATGATACATACCTGGACACACCGAGTAGTAGCAATATTGATTCGGCAACTCAATATATGAATCATAATGGAGGCTAAGTTTCACAGCATGCTGATAATGATGAGCAAACATGTTTTCTATTTGAATCATTATTAAACAATTGTAGCATTGAAATTGAGAAAGTAAAAAAGGTCAATCGCGATGTAAAGGCCGCGAATGAGAAATTGACCGCTGAGCTTGAGATTGGTTATAAGAAGTTACAAGAAGTTCAAATTGATATTAAACGCGAGTCAGGATTTGAAATTGGTTATAAGAAGTTACTTGTTAAAGATAGGGAATTGCAAAACAAATTTGATAATCTTCAAATTAGTTCAACAAAAACCATTAACTCTTTAAAACAAGAAATTTATGATATAACAAACCAGCTTTCAAAACAAAAATCAGCTTATACCAATCTTGAAAAAGAAAGGGATGAGTTGAAAAAGGACTTTGCAAAGAAAGAATATAAACTTTGGATGAAATCATAGAGTCAGAACATATGATCGAAAACTAGAAAACTAATTGGTTAAAATGGGTCATTCAAGTCAAACAATTCATATGAGTACTAATCAAACTGATCCGATTTACCATACAAAACAAAAAATGGCTCTAGGTAACAAAACTCCTTGTATTCCCAAAAAAGCTCAAAAAGAACAGAATGTTTTGTACAATGGAAATGTTATGTATACAAAACATGATCCTCCTATTGTTCGTGATTATGTGAAAATGATAGAACTTGCTGAAGAGAGTCAAATCAAAATGAAACAAAAGAATCCAGACAAAAAATCAATTGATTACAACAAACTGAACAAACTCTTTGGAATTACTTTTGTTCCACAAAAACAAACAACTGAGTTTTCCAAAAGCCCATGAATTTCAAAACAAGTTTCTAAACCAGTAGTTGTTTCTAAATCTCTTTCACAAATGGAACAGTTGTCTTCAAACAACACTTTTAAAACAAGCGCTGCCAGAGGATTTTTTGATGATATTAAAACCAGAATTGGGAAACTTCAAACGATTTTAGAATCTAAAATGAGACTAGCTGAGAACAATTGGAATTCCACGGTTCATTTACAGCTGAAAAAGATTCTTGAATGTGAATTTGATCCTCAAATTAATAACATTCATGCTCGAGTAATTCATTTTGAAAAAGCATTTTTAACTGAAACAGTTGACTTTGTCAAGGACCAGTGGACCACAAATCCCTGATAAAGAAGGCTAATGAATCATTTGAGCAAATCAAAGTTTTGGAAAACATAAATGACTCTCTCTTCGAAGCAGTTCTGTCTACTGATATTATGTCCATCATTTTACAAAGATATTCTGTTGAAGGCGATGAAAGACTACGAGCTGAGACCTCTGCAATTGTTTCAAAATATGAAAATGCTCTTGTAAAACTTGAAAAAGAGAACATGTCATATTTTAAACAACTTAATCAAAAAATCGATGAATGCAAGTATGACAAACTGTCGTATGAGCGTGCCTACAAAGAAATGATAGAGCAAAATGACCTTTTGAGGGCTTAGCTGGAAAGTTAAAAAGAGAAGGGTGTGGATACTAAGTTTGCAAAACCATCGACTTTGGACAAACCAAATACTTCTAAACCGGTTGTTAAACAAAAAATGTTGATTTCTGTTCTAAAAGTCGATGTGAAAAAAGATTTGACAAAACCAGTCACTCCAAAACCCTTGCCCAAGAAAAATGAAAATGAAAAGATTGTTGATAAAGGAAAAGTGGTTTTCGATACACCAAAAGTGATAGCACCTGGTCTTTATAGGATTAGTCCTACTATTGCGTCTGCCTCCACATCTAAACCATATGGGACAAACGGCATGAGCTTAAACAAGAATCCTAAAGAGTCTAGGAAAGATGCTAATACTTCTAAGGACAACAATGTGAATCCTAATGCGTGTGCCTTACCCTATACAAGACTAGAAAGCACCTCTAGGAGCAGCAGACTACAACCTAGGAGCAATACAAGGAACAATAGAGTCTCGCCTGTCTCTAAGAGTAGATGCATGAATAAAGTTGAAGAAGTAGAAGAACACCCTAGACCGCTTTGTAGTAAAAGACATAATTCATCTGAATGTAATGTCAAAAGTACTGTTTCGAATGCATATAATGACTCTGTTCTTTTAATGTGCAAGAAATATTTATCTAATAATGTTTGCGATGAGTATGTTTCTAAAAATGTGACTGTTATGCCTGAACAGAAGAACGTTCCAAAAGGAACTAGTGCTAGATCTAGATCAATAGGAATACTAATTGCACGATTTAGGTCAACCACTAGTAGTCAAATGCCTAGGAACTATCTTATGTATTGTGTGGAAACCAACGGGAAGACAGTTCATACTCCAGAATGGCAAAATCTGGGTTATGGAGATCTTTAGTTTGGGAATTATTTGATCACTCGAGTTTACTACATCAAAGGGTTGGGACACAATTTGTTTTCAGTTGGGCAGTTTTGTGATGCAAATTTAGAGGTTGCATTTAGGAGAAACACGTGTTTTGTCAGAAATTTAGTTGGCGATGATCTCTTAAATGGAAATCGCGGCACCAATCTATATGCTATCGACATCAACCAAATGGCTTCTTGATCACCAATTTGTCTTATGACAAGAGCATCTGAAACAAAATCCTAGTTGTGGCATAGAAGATTATCCTATCTTAATTTCGACACCATCAACAAATTAGCCAAAGACAACATCGTCAACGGACTTCCTAAGTTCAAATACACCAAGGAACACCTATGTCCATCTTACGAACTTGGAAAAAGCAAAAGGGCATCATATAAACCCAAAACAGTACCTAGTTCGGAAGCACGGTTACATATGTTCCACATGGACTTATGTGGCCCAATAAGAGTTGAAAGCATAAACGGAAAGAGGTATATTCTTGTTATCATCGATGATTATTCAAGATATAGACGGGTAAAGTTTCTGAGGTCAAAAGATGAAGCACCAGGCATCATCATCACCTTTCTGAAGCGTATTCAAGTCCTACTTCAAGCACCAGTAAGGATTGTAAGAACTGACAACGGCACAGAATCCACAAATCAGGAGTTAAGAACTTATCTAGAAGATGTTGGAATCACACATCAGAAATCAGTTGTTAGAACTCCACAGCAGAATGGGGTAGTTGAAAGAAGAAATCGAACTCTTGTGGAAGCTGCTCGCACAATGCTAATTTATTCTAGTGCACCACTATTCTTATGGGCTGATGCTGCAGCCACTGCTTGTTTCACTCAGAACTGATCCCTAATCCACCCAAGATTCAATAAAACACCATATGAGCTAGTGAAGAATCGGAAACCTGATATCTCTTACCTTCATGTGTTTGGCGCTTTTTGCTATCCAACAAACGACAGAGAAGATCTAGGGAAGCTGAAAGCTAAGGGTGATAAAGGAATCTTCATTGGATACTCAGAAAACTCGAGGGCATTCGGGTGTATAATAGAAGAACAAAAAGGATAATGGAGACGATGAATGTGAAGTTTGACGAGATTTCACAAATGGCTTTTGTGAGACTCACTCTAGAACTCACATTTAATCCGATGGCTTCTAATCAAAACAGATTAGGACCCGCACCAAACCCGTAGACTTCTTGACACATTAGTTCAGGACTCGTACCTCAAGGAGCTCAATCAACAATCACAGATAAACTTTCAGAACAAGAACTGGAAACCTTCTTCTAGTTAATGTTTGATGAATACTATGGTGGAACTTCGACAAATGTGTTACAACAACATTCCGCTGCACTCGCTCAAAACCATCAACCACCACCACCACCACTAGAAGATACATCTACCACAATCGAACCTAACGCACCAACTCCCTCAACATCATCTACATCTACTCCAGCAACTCCAGTATTTGAAATTGTTCCACCAAGAGTTGATGAGCAAAACAAAAACACATCATTTCAATAAGAAACAACACAAAACCAAAGCAATGTTGCATTAGAAGAAGAAGTATTCGAAAACCCGTTTGCAACGGACTCTGCTGAATCATCTTCAAGGTTACAAGAACCATCTAACACACATACGTTAAACCCAAGGTACCCTTCTACACTCCAGTGGACAAAAGACCATCCAATAGAACAAGTTATTGGTGAACCTTCAAGGCCAGTTCAGACGAGAAGACAACTCGCCATAGACCCCGAAATGTGCATCTACATTTGTTCAATAAGCCTCAAAGAACCAAAGAACATTCGGAAGCAATGGCAAAAAACTCATGGATAGAAGCGATGCAGGAGGAAATTCTTCAATACCAGTTACATGACAGTTGGGAATTAGTTCCAAGACCAATTGACAAACTTGTTATTGATCTCAAATGGTTATGGAAAAACAAAAAGGATGAAGATATGACTGTAATTCGCAACAAAGCTCGTCTCGTGGCTAAAGGATTTAGACAGGAAGAAGGGATAGATTTCGAGGAATCATTCGCGCCAGTAGCTAGACGTGAAGCAGTCTGGATTTTCTTAGCCTATGCAGCTCACAAAAACATCACAGTATATCAGATGGACATTAAGACCGCTTTCTCAAATGGAACTCTGAAAGAAGAAGTGTATGTGAGTCAGCCAGAAGGATTCATCGACAAAGAACATCCAGACTACGTATACAAGCTTAAGAAAGCCGTTTATGGTTTAAAACAAGCTCCAAGAGCGTGGTATGACGAACTACCATCTTTCCTGATAAAAAATAATTTCACAAAAGGAACTGTTGATTCTACCTTGTTTACAAGAAAATACAAAGATGACATTTTGATTGTTCAGATTTACATGGACAATATTATCTTTGGGTCCACTAATCCGATCATTTGAAACATTTTGACAATCTCATGAAAAGAAAATTTGAAATGTGCATGATAAAGGAACTTAAATTCTTTCTTGGTTTAGAAATACACCAATCCCCTCGTGGTATTTTTATTAATCAAGCTAAATATACAATTAAGATTTTGAAAAAACATGATATGAAAAACTGTTGATTCACCAAAAATCGATGCTAATTTATTTGGGAAACCCATCGATCTGAAAAAATATCGGAGCATGATTGGTTCTCTCATGTACCTTACTGTTAGTCAACCCAATATTCATTTTGCTGTTTGCTTATTAGCACGGTTTCAGGCAAGGCCTACCGAACTCCACCTCCAAGATCTTAACTAGATCTTTCGGTACCTACGAAGAACCATTAACATGGGACTTTGGTATCCAAAGGATTCTGAGTTTAAACTAATAGCCTTTACAGATGCCGATCACGCAGGTTGTCAAGTTACAACTAAAAGTACATTAGGAGGAGCACAATTTTTGGGTGAAAAAGCTAGTAGGTTGGTCGTCACGAAAGCAAGATTGTACTGAGTTATCAACCGCGGAAGCCGAGTATATGTCTCTATCTGCGTGTTGTGCCCAAGTTCTTTGGATGAGGACACAACTCACAGATTATGGCTTTACTTTCGACAGAATACCTTTGTATTGTGACTCGAAAAGTGCCATCGCCATCTCGTGCAATCCCGTACAACATTCAAAGACGAAGCATATTAGAGTCCGCTATCACTTCATCAAAGAGCAAGTAGAAGAGGGTACTGTTGAATTATTTTTTGTGAAGATAGATTACCAACTCGCCGATCTATTCACTAAAGCCCTTCCAAAAGATAGGTTTGGAACGTCTTCTCGAATCTTCTTGAAAAATGTTTTCCAAACCGCTTCGCTGTAAATACTTTTGAAAATCAAAATACAAAATTCCAAAAATCCAAAAATGTTAAAACATTAAAAATTTTCAAAAATACAAAAACAATATAAAATCCAAAAAAATCCAAAAATATTCTTCTCACGACATGTCTCTCGTATAATCGATATTCTGTACGTATCTAGAAATATCATTCAACAATGATACGGACATGTACAGATGCTTGAGCGACAGTTCACTAAAACGTTTTCTAAAACATGTTGTTTCTCAATTTTTCTCAAAATATGAATTTCGTATACTTCAGTACGAAACCCCGAGCTTAAAATGATGACTTCTGATTACTTCAGATTAAAACTCGTATTTTCAAAAGACAAAATACTTTTCAAAAGTTCGAGTATAAATAAACGAAAAGATTTCAAACAAAAACTCGTTTTCTAATAGATATCCTGAGCACCTTTTCAAGATTGTCAGAAGATTTATCAAAATCTTTCAAAATTAGTGCTCAAGATAACTCCCTCCAAACCCTTTATTTTTCAAATTTTGGTTGGAAATATGCTTTTATTAAGGGGGAGTATAAAAACAAAAAATGTTCCAATTTCATGCTAAAACAAATCCGTCTATCTCTCCAAAAGCTTTTCTATTAATCAATTGATATAAAAAATATCAAGATATGCTATTTTTGAGGGGGAGAAGACGTGATTAAAATGTGATAAAAAATGTTTAAAGATCGTGGCTGAATCTCAAAAGAGCTAGACTCAGATATAACCATCGAATTGATGAAGCTTAAATGTCAGAAATCGAAAGGACTTGTCCAAGTAGAACGTACCATTTCGAGAAAATTTATTTGGACTTGACCAAGCCGGGTAATAATTTCAAGATAGTCTATCTAGTGATGTAAACGTGTCTCAAATCGGTCTTGTTCACTGAAAGTCAATCAATTCAAAAGTGCGAACTCTTCCCAACATATGCAAATTTATATTAAAAACTTATGAGCACATGTGAAGGGGGAGTATTTCAGAAAATGCAAAACTCTCGAAGTGTTAACAAAATGTGTTATTTAATCATAAATACTTTGAGAGATTTTACAAAAGGTTTTATGGCATATGATCAACAAACCTAGGATAATCATGGAGTAATAAGGTGATTATGGTTAGGTTTATGTCCAATGATCCGTCAGAGCCGGAGGGATCTACCCAATGACAACACCAATAGTTTAGTACTAGAAGTCCTTATGTATGATTGAAAAAAGGAGCAAAGAAATGAAAGGAGAAAGAAGGGGTTGAAGAACCAAAAACAAAAGTTAATGAAAGGGTGAAAATAAATAGCCCTCCAAATGTTCAACCTTAGGGCAGAAACCGGGTTCAATTCATATGCAACTGGTAGTTACTAAGGTGACACCGGTATTGAAGACAAGACGTCATGGACCCAGTGACGCACTGCACTTAACCTTCTAGCCACTCAGGTATCTCTTAAAAGGTACTTGTTTCATTTCTCACGGAGAACCTTACATAATCTATCGACCGCACACTCCGAGATGTGTTGATAGTAAAAATGAGGCCCTCTGCTCCATGTCTCCGACGAATAAAACTAAAACACACGTAATCGAGTCTAGAGCCATGAGATTTATCAAAAGATCTCTTAGGATACACTTACCTATGCATACACTTGTGTTCGCCAAAAAGGACACAAGTTGTATAAAAAAAAAAGACATATTTCATCTGAATGTAATGTCAAAAGTACTGTTTCGAATGCATATAATGACTCTGTTCTTTTAATGTGCAAGAAATATTTATCTAATAATGTTTGCGATGAGTATGTTTCTAAAAATGTGATTGTTATGCCTGAACAGAAGAACGTTCCAAAAGGAACTAGTGCTAGATCTAGATCAATAAGAAGACTCATTGCACGATTTAGGTCAACCACTAGTAGTCAAATGCCTAGGAACTATCTTATGTATTGTGTGAAAACCAACGGGAAGACAGTTCATACTCTAGAATGGCAAATTGAAAGCTGTTCAAATTGAACCAGTAGAAACTTTCTATGAGTGTGATCCAGATTTTACCCCTAACCCCATGGAACCAAATTCAAAACATTTCCAAATACAAACTCTTATGTTCTTCGCAGGTTATCGAAATATGTCTTTGGATCGTTAACTTGGGTTGCTCCAAGCACATGACCGGGAATTTAAAGCTGCTTATCAATTTCGTCTGGAAATTCATGGGTACTGTACGCTTTGGAAATGATCATGTAGCAGCTATTCTGGGTTATGGAGATCTTTAGTTTGGGAATTATTTGATCACTCGAGTTTACTACGTCGAAGGGTTGGGACACAATTTGTTTTTAGTTGGGCAGTTTTGTGATGCAAATTTAGAGGTTGCATTTAGGAGAAACACGTGTTTTGTCAGAAATTTAGTTGGCGATGATCTCTTAAAAGGAAATCGCGGCACCAATCTATATGCTATCGACATCAACCAAATGGCTTCTTGATCACCAATTTGTCTTATGACAAGAGCATCTGAAACAAAATCCTAGTTGTGGCATAGAAGATTATCATATCTTAATTTCGACACCATCAACAAATTAGCCAAAGACAACATCGTCAACGGACTTCCTAAGTTCAAATACACCAAGGAAAACCTATGTCCATCTTGCGAACTTGGAAAAAGCAAAAGGGCATCATATAAACCCAAAACAGTACCTAGTTCGGAAGCACGGTTACATATGTTGCACATGGACTTATGTGGCCCAATAAGAGTTGAAAGCATAGACGGGAAGAGGTATATTCTTGTTATCATCGATGATTATTCAAGATATAGATGGGTAAAGTTTCTGAGGTCAAAAGATGAAGCACCAGGCATCATCATCACCTTTCTGAAGCGTATTCAAGTCCTACTTCAAGCACCAGTAAGGATTGTAAGAACTGACAACGGCACATAATCCACAAATCAGGAGTTAAGAACTTATCTAGAAGATGTTGGAATCACACATCAGAAATCAATTGTTAGAACTCCACAGCAGAATGGGGTAGTTGAAAGAAGAAATCGAACTCTTGTGGAAGCTGCTCGCACAATGCTAATTTATTCTAGTGCACCACTATTCTTATGGGCTGATGCTGCAGCCACTGCTTGTTTCACTCAGAACTGATCCCTAATCCACCCAAGATTCAATAAAACACCATATGAGCTAGTAAAGAATCGGAAACCTGATATCTCTTACCTTCATGTGTTTGACGCTTTTTGCTATCCAACAAACGACAGAGAAGATCTAGGGAAGCTGAAAGCTAAGGGTGATAAAGGAATCTTCATTGGATACTCAAAAAACTCGATTGCATTCGGGTGTATAATAGAAGAACAAAAAGGATAATGGAGACGATGAATGTGAAGTTTGACGAGATTTCACAAATGGCTTTTGAGAGACTCACTCTAGAACCCACATTTAATCCGATGGCTTCTAATCAAAATAGATTAGGACCCGCACCAAACCCGCAGACTTCTTGACACATTAGTTCAGGACTCGTACCTCAAGGAGCTCAATCAACAATCACAGATAAACTTTCAGAACAAGAACTGGAAACCTTCTTCAAGTTAATGTTTGATGAATACTATGGTGGAACTTCGACAAATGTGTCACAACAACATTCCGCTGCACTCGCTCAAAACCATCAACCACCACCACCACCACTAGAAGATGCATCTACCACAATCGAAGCTAACACACCAACTCCCTCAACATCATCTACATCTACTCCAGCAACTCCAGTATTTGAAATTGTTCCACCAATAGTTGATGAGCAAAACAAAAACACATCATTTCAATAAGAAACAACACAAAACCAAAGCAATGTTGCGTTAGAAGAAGTATTCGAAAACCCGTTTGCAACGGACTCTGCTGAATCATCTTCAAGGTTACAAGAACCATCTAACACACATACGTTAAACCCAAGGTACCCTTCTACACTCCAGTGGACAAAAGACCATCCAATAGAACAAGTTATTGGTGAACCTTCAAGGCCAGTTCAGACGAGAAGACAACTCGCCACAGACCCCGAAATGTGCATCTACATTTGTTCAATAAGCCTCAAAGAACCAAAGAACATTCGGAAGCAATGGCAAAAAACTCATGGATAGAAGCGATGCAGGAGGAAATTCTTCAATACCAGTTACATGACAGTTGGGAATTAGTTCCAAGACCAATTGACAAACTTGTTATTGATCTCAAATGGTTATGGAAAAACAAAAAGGATGAATATATGATTGTAATTTGCAACAAAGCTTGTCTCGTGGCTAAAGGATTTAGACAGGAAGAAGGGATAGATTTCGAGGAATCATTCGCGCCAGTAGCTAGACGTGAATCAGTCCGGATTTTCTTAGCCTATGCAGCTCACAAAAACATCACAGTATATCAGATGGACATTAAGACCGCTTTCTCAAATGGAACTCTGAAAGAAGAAGTGTATGTGAGTCAGCCAGAAGGATTCATCGACAAAGAACATCCAGACTACGTATACAAGCTTAAGAAAGTAGTTTATGGTTTAAAACAAGCTCCAAGAGCGTGGTATGACGAACTACCATCTTTCCTGATAAAAAATAATTTCACAAAAGGAACTGTTGATTCTACCTTGTTTACAAGAAAATACAAAGATGACATTTTGATTGTTCAGATTTACGTGGACAATATTATCTTTGGGTCCACTAATCCGATCATTCGAAACATTTTGAAAATCTCATGAAAAGAAAATTTGAAATGTGCATGATAGGGGAACTTAAATTCTTTCTTGGTTTACAAATACACCAATCCCTTCGTGGTATTTTTATTAATCAAGCTAAATATAAAATTGAGATTTTGAAAAAACATGGTATGAAAAATTGTGATTCTGTTGGTACACCAATGGTCATTTCACCAAAAATCGATGCTAATTTATTTGGGAAACCCATCGATCTGAAAAAATATCGGAGCATGATTGGTTCTCTCATGTACCTTACTGATAGTTAACCCAATATTCATTTTGTTGTTTGCTTATTAGCACGGTTTCAGGCAAGGCCTACCGAACTCCACCTCCAAGAGCTTAACCAGATCTTTCGGTACCTACGAAGAACCATTAACATGGGACTTTGGTATCCGAAGGATTCCGAGTTTAAACTAATAGCCTTTACAGATGCCGATCACGCAGGTTGTCAAGTTACAACTAAAAGTACAGCAGGAGGAGCACAATTTTTGGGTGAAAAGCTAGTAGGTTGGTCGTCACGAAAGCAAGATTGTACTGAGTTATCAACCGTGGAAGCCGAGTATGTGTCTCTATCTGCGTGTTGTGCCCAAATTCTTTGGATGAGGACACAACTCACAGATTATGGCTTTACTTTCGACAAAATACCTTTGTATTGTGACTCGAAAAGTGCCATTGCCATCTCGTGCAATCCCGTACAACATTCAAAGACGAAGCATATTAGAGTCCGCTATCACTTCATCAAAGAGCACGTAGAAGAGGGTACTGTTGAATTATTTTTTGTGAAGACAGATTACCAACTCGCCGATCTATTCACTAAAGCCCTTCCAAAAGATAGGTTTGACGATTTAGTTCTACGAATTGGCATGCGAAGCCTAACCCCTGAGGAGTTAGAATGTCTTCTCGAATCTTCTTGAAAAATGTTTTCCAAACCGCTTCGCTGTAAATACTTTTGAAAATCAAAATACAAAAATAGAAAATTCCAAAAATCCAAAAATGTTAAAACATTAAAAATTTTCAAAAATACAAAACAATATAAAATCCAAAAATATTCTTCTCACGACATGTCTCTCGTATAATCGATATTCTGTACGTATCTAGAAATATCATTCAACAATGATACGGACATGTACAGATGCTTGAGCGACAGTTCACTAAAATGTTTTCTAAAACATGTTGTTTCTCAATTTTTCTCAAAATATGAATTTCGTATACCTCAGTACGAAACCCCGAGCTTAAAATGATGACTTCTGATTACTTCAGATCAAAACTCGTATTTTCAAAAGACAAAATTCTTTTCAAAAGTTCGAGTATAAATAAACGAAAAGATTTCAAACAAAAACTCGTTTTCTAATAGATATCTTGAGCACCTTTTCAAGATTGTCAGAAGATTTTTCAAAATCTTTCAAAATTAGTGCTCAAGATAACTCCCTCCAAACCCTTTATTGATTTTCAAATTTCGGTTGGAAATATGCTTTTATTAAGGGGGAGTATAAAAACAAAAAATGTTCCGATTTCATGCTAAATCCGTCTATCTCTCCAAAAGCTTTTCTATTAATCAATTGATATCAAAAATATCAAGATATGTTATTTTTGAGGGGGAGAAGACGTGATTAAAATGTGATAAAAAATGTTTAAAGATCGTGGCTGAATCTCAAAAGAGCTAGACTCAGATATAACCATCGAATTGACGAAGCTTAAATGTCAGAAATCGAAAGGACTTGTCCAAGTAGAACGTACCATTTCGAGAAAATTTCTTTGGACTTGACCAAGCCGGGTAATAATTTCAAGCTAGTCTATCTAGTGATGTAAACGTGTCTCAAATCGGTCTTGTTCATTGAAAGTCGATCAATTCAACAGTGCGAACTCTTCCCAACATATGCAAATTTATATTAAAAACTTATGAGCACATGTGAAGGGGGAGTATTTCAGAAAATGCAAAACTCTCGAAGTGTTAACAAAATGTGTTATTTAATCATAAATACTTTGAGAGATTTTACAAAAGGTTTTATGGCATATGATCAACAAACCTAGGATAATCATGGAGTAATAAGGTGATTATGGTTAGGTTTATGTCCAATGATCCGTCAGAGCCGGAGGGATCTACCCAATGACAACACCAATAGTTTAGTACTAGAAGTCCTTAGGTATGATTGAAAAAAGGAGCAAAGAAATGAAAGGAGAAAGAAGGGGTTGAAGAATTAAAAAGAAAAGTTAATGAAAGGGTGAAAATAAATAGCCCTCCAAATGTTCAACCTTAGGCCAGAAACCGGGTTCAATTCATATGCAACTGGTAGTTACTAAGGTGACACCGGTATTGAAGACAAGACGTCATGGACCCAGTGACGCACTGCACTTAACCTTCTAGCCACTCAGGTATCTCTTAAAAGGTACTTGTTTCATTTCTCACGGAGAACCTTACATAATCTATCGACCGCTCACTCCGAGATGTGTTGATAGTAAAAATGAGGCCCTCTGCTCCATGCCTCCGACGAATAAAACTAAAACACACGTAATCAAGTCTAGAGCCATGAGATTCATCAAAAGATCTCTTAGGATACACTTTCCTATGCATACACTTGTGTTCGCCAAAAAGGACACAAGTTGTATAAGAGTCTTTATGGGATCTACGGATCTTGCCTTACATATTATGGTGGTTATTTGTTTCAAACAGTTTACAGTCGTGAAGTGATACTTCGGTATACTTCAGCGGCTCACTTGAATTGTGGGTATACTTCGGTATATCTGTTGTAAGCCTTCTTGAGGGCATCCAATTCAGGAACAGCCTTTGTAAGGATAGACAGGGTTTTCACACTATGTTGTTAATTCTCTCAAAGTCTGAGCCTGTAAGTACTGGAAATCCCTCTAAGGAGATTCCTTTCATGAATCAAATCATTAAGATGTGGGTCTATACTTGGATGCTTTCCAATGTATTGATAACTGTCCTTAATGGGATTCGGACGGCTGATGTGCCCGACCAAGGTGGATGGAATCAAGTCATTCATCAGTAAAACAATCGCATTGATATAATCTTTATGAAAAGTCCATGATGATTGATTGGAGATTTTTACTAACATTTACCATGCAGCTACCGATGAGTGTTCCTTGGAGAAAGATCGATACCATCATGATTCATCACTCAAAGATCCACATGCTCATACCATGCAGAGCTCAAAGAAAGCTCTCTTCAAGGATCAAAGAAAAGCAAAGTTCATAACGATTCTACGTCAAAGTCAAAGAATCTACAAAGTAAAGAGACAAAGATCAAAGTCAAAGAAAAGAGAACTTCTCAAAGATTCAAAGTCAAACAAAGTATGAGCATGTTGGAGAAAGACGTAAAGACAATAGAGTAAAGATGTTGATAAAAAGCAAGAACGACAAGACGACAATAATCAAAGATCACAAAGCATGAAGGAACAAAGAATCAAGACTATTCTACAAAGACACACAAAGTTCAAGACAATGAAGACAGAAGACCTTATCACGCGGAGCATCATTTGAATGACCACCCCTTAGGGGGAGATTATTAACATTAAAGAAATGTAAAAAGAAGTGATGGTCATTCTTATACTTAGAACTTTGTGTCGTGTGTTATAATTATGTAATAGTTAAGATTATTGGGCTTTTGACTTGGTAAATCTAATATATTAAAAGTTAGGTTATGTAAGCCTTGTTTAGTTCAATGTAAACCAAGTCCATCACCAAGCCCATGAAGCCTTTAGGTTTCAAGTATAAAAGACACTACACACCTCATTTGTGTGGTGTACTTGAGTGTGTAAGTGTGTGTTTTCTTTAATAAAATTCTCTCTTCATCTCACTACTTTCTCTCTCTAGAAAAATGCCTACATATCTTAAGTCACCATCTTTCTGCATCAATATTGTGTGGTAAAGTTACTAGATCTAAGGTCCTACACACGTTCATCCCAAATTATACGTTAACAAATCAAAATGGTTTTAAAGGTCAACATGTCATGTAATTGATGTGAAGCAATGTTTTAAACCCGGTTCGACCCGGCCGGTCGAACCGGTTGAATCGCGAACCGGGGTGTTGGCCGGTCTATCGTAAGCCAGGTTTTTGTTGCAGTTTAGGTCATATTGAACCACCGGTTCTTGTCGACCCGAGTCGAACCGCCGGACCAAAAACCGGATGGTTCAATTTATATAAAAGGAAACAAACAAGAATGATGTAAGTATATTATGTAATGTGACCTGTTGGCTATGTAACTGAACTATACATACACTAATCTTATTAAGATCGACCGACTACAGCTCCGGTTTTTTGTACGTCGGCAAAGCGTAGTATGTTTCAGTGGTGGTGACCGAAATGGGTGATAGGAGCGTGTGTGAAAGGGTTTAGGTTTTGTGACATTTCTTTATTTAAACAATGGAGGAACGAGGTAAAAACTGTTCAAAACTTGGTTTGAGGGTGATGAGCAATATCCCTCTGGTCAAGTGGATATGACCACTTCTGTAGCAAATAGAGAGTATATAGGCTACGTTTGGCGAGAGCTTATAGGGGGCTTATTGGGGCTTGGTCTAAGTCGGCTAATAAAATAAGTCACATTTGTCAAACATGCTTATGGAGGCTTATGACTTATAAAATAAGTCGTAAGCCTCCATAAGCCCAAGCCCATAAAATGGGGCTTATAGGGGCTTATGGCTAGTTAAATTACTTAAATACCTTTAAAATTATAATGAATTATCTCGTAAAAGCTGTAAATATATGTGAATTTAATTTGATGTATTTTTATGTGATTTTATATTAAGAAACTTCAGCTCCAACTAATTCGCATGCGACTTGTGATGTGATGTAATTTGTGAAATTACACGTGATTTTTGAAATAACAAATCACAAATGATTTTGAAAATCATATATGATTTTTCAGGGCGAAATTTCAACACTAAAATAACTTGAAAAAATGTTCGTCGAAAGTATATCGAAGTGATCATCTAACGAAAGACAAAAGACCAAGAAAAAAGAAAAAAAAAATTCTCGTCTAGATGGTGTATTTTTATGGCTTAACGATTTACTGTTTACAAAATATTTTATTTTCAAAAAATAATGAAAAGTGATTTTTTTTTATGAAAATATAAATAGCGGGAATTTGTTCATTTGATCTTTAGAGAATTTGTGATCTATGTTGATCTCATCTCGTTAAGGGGTATCCATGGTCAAAAGCTAAATATTTATATTAGTTCTAATCATTTGTTTTTTTGAGGTGAGATTCATATAGATCACAATTTTTCTAAAGATCAAATGATCAAATGCCTACCTTCTATTACACTTTCATCCGATGGCTTCACTTAAGTCTGATTTTTTTACACTTAGTGGGTAATTTTATCACATGTAATAGTCAGAAATCCCAAAAAAAACACATTTCACTCTCTACAAAAAAAAAAAAAAAAATGACTTTCACAAGAATGCAATCGAAATTAATTATCAAAACGAATTAAAAAAAAATTCAATGGTTCTCGATTTCATCATAAATATTCGTCTTTATATATAATATTTTTTTTTTAAATTAGGAATTAGTTTTAATTTTTTTTGCTTGATTGTAGTTTCAAAATTACCAGCTAACAAACAATTAGTCAGTTATGGATGATAATCAGATTATGGAGGACAAAATCATGTTATGGATGATGAAAATCATGTTGATGCTGACGAAAATCGTTGATTTGGATGAAGAAAATCAGTTTATGACATAAAATCTGGATCTAAAAGATATGTAGTTGATGTTATTTAGATGGTAAAATCATATGTAATTATCATAATCACATCTAATCGAAAACATTACAGATTATTTGAATGTATGATGAAATGTTAAGTGAGTCATGCGACAAGATAATATTGCCCCTCCGTCAACAAATAGTTTAATATACAATTAGCTTTTACTTAAAACATTTTTTGATCGAAACTATTAGATAATGAGTATTATTATCGGGAATTGCATATATATCCCTCTAAAGGTGTAATTATATATATATATATATATATATATATATATATATATATATATATATATATATATATATATATATATATATATATATATATATATATATATATATATATATATATATATATATATATATATATATATATCTCAACCTATATATAGAACAAGTGTGATTGCTATTTTTAGAGACAAAAACTCTCCCAAAATTCTAAAAGAATGACACGTGGAAACATCACTACTAATAGAAAGTTTTCAAAAATCTTTTAAATCAAATTTTGGCGAAAAAAAAGGGAGAAAAATTAGGGAGGCATTAATTTTTTCTGCAATCTCAGTCAAACAATATCTCTATCATCCCCTATTTCACTAGACATTTTCAAATTCAAATCCACAAATAACAAAACCCATATTCTAATCATCCCATCCCCATTCCATACAGGCTATG
>LBNU01020729.1:26711-37411 GCA_014162995.1 Artemisia annua | reverse complement strand
AATATTTTTCCCAACGTCAATTTATTTAGTAAAATGGATTCGTTTCGGGTATTCTAGGCTGTGCCGACTCGATAAAGGAATAAAGCTCACATTAAATAAGGTAGTTCACGGTTTTCAAACCCAATCAAGTTCAAAGAAGCTCAAAAGCCCAGGAAAATCAAAAGTGAAGGTTTTGGCTCGTAAAATAATTTTAGGAAAATTCTCAGATGTTACAGCACATACCCCTAAAAGGAATCGCGCCCTCGCGATTAGGTCAGGTGATAGGTCGGAATAATGTTGACGGAAAGGTGGTGGTACTAAAACGGTTTAAGTCTCAACTACGCAACATTTCGCAATCTTGTTAGTGGGTCTCCTTCAAATTCTCCGCCTCAATCCCAATATAAGGTTCAATATCCAGGTGACACAAATTTTCATTTCGACCCATGAAAGGTGATAAAAATGGCGGGGTGACTAAACTTCAAATTTTGTTTCCGAAATTGGGGTTTTCCTCCTCAGAAAATTGGATAAAATTTTATCTGAAAACATTATTACAATTTGACCAAAATAACTTTCCAAGTGTTACAAATTTCTTTGTTAAGAATTCATGTTTACGTAAGATGACACAATTTCAAAAGATTTTATAAGTTTGTAGAAATCGAGTTTCCCCTCGTGGTATGGGTGAGAATAATTTCACAAAACAAACATTTGACATTTCTCAGCAAAAGTTTGATATATTGACCAGAAGAAATTTAATCCTCAAAGTAAGAATTTTCAGAAAAAGTGCCAATATGAGTTTCAAAGTTAACATAAAAACATTTTAAGGAAGAGGTGTAAAAGTAACAACATCAAAGAAGAAGGATAGTCGAGCAGGTCCACCTATGTTCCTAACCATCAAAGTAAGGCATCTAGTTGTCAAAGCTGAACGGGGTTCAAGGTTTAATATCGGGCGAAGTTCAAAAGTGTAAGTATCCAACTTGCTCAAACGGTATCCTAACCGAAATTGTTGCACCAACGGTCAAAAAGAAATACCCAATACTAAGAGGTATCATGACTTAAACGGTTGCATTCGTGACCCGAAATGCTTAAATCAATTCCAACATATAATGAGAAAATTCCTTTTTGTTCACAAGGTGAGGTCGAGCATCAATAATCGTTAAACAGGCTAAGATCTCTTGGTATTCCGGTCTGGGAGTCAAGTCACATACAAGAAACGAGTTGTGAGCATGTGTTCTCTAGAACTCCTAGAAGGTATGGTATCATAAAGGTGTGGTACATGGATAACCTAGTTCGACATTTACACTCTAATCAGAGAATCTAATCGCACGGAACGAGTGGGGTAACTTATTAGTGATGACACAATATCAAGGATCGGTAGGTCGTCATTTATAGTCTCAGGCAAAGGTGTGGGATCCACTTCCAGGGTTTGGTTTACTTTGAGAAGAAAGAAAATTATCATTTATAAAATAATGAAACAATCATGTTAAATACTAAATGAAATAGTTTGCACGAAAACTTGTAGAGTGATGTATAATGATTTATCATTCATAAAATAATAACAAAATCATAGTTTAATCGGTGATACAAAAGCAAGATGTAGGTCGGGTTACACAATAATTTGGGAGATGATTCGTAAGACAATGCATAGAGTAACAAGAAAAATCGTTTATGATTCATAAAATATTGGAAGAGTGGTAGCTTACTTAGTGTTTTAGTAGCAAAACGATCCATCGGGTGACAGAAAAATAGTCTTGAAAAGTAATGACAAAATAACTTGTAAGACAACAATAATGGTATAGTTTTTATTTTTGGAATAAAACAAAGGTAATCAGCTAACGAGAGGGTAAAACGATTTACAAAAATTGTACTAAGACAGCCAGAATAAACGCATCATAGCTTACAAAATTTTATGAAATTGCTCGTTGGTTTATGAAATGGTAGTAAAGTGGCGAATTGATTTATTACTTAAAAATATAGGAGGGCTTATGCAATGAATTGTAAAACAATTTTATTGGGCAGCAAGAAAATAATTTCACATTTATAATATAGCAACAAGCTTTAATTTGTAATATACTATTAGGATAGTAAAACACTTTATTAGAAAGGCTTCGATTATTTAAAATGCTTTAGTTTACTAAAACTACCTTGTAAAAATATAAAATAGTAATTGACATTAAAAATCTAATTTATTGTTTACAAATTGGTGATAACATCGAAATCTTAATTTTCAAAATATAGTAGTAAAACATCTTGTAGGTTGACCGTAAAAGATCGGTAAAATAATTGAAAGCGGTTTGTGCGAATGTTTAGTGGTAAAAATAATGGAATGTGAAATAATGTAGCAAGAGGGTTTAATTACTTACAGAAAACTTCTACATAAATCGCTTAGGGTAAAGAAATTTAAAGTGAAAGAATGGGATGACAAATAGGTTATCATATGTAAAAGTAGCATATTAGCACTTGACACTTGATTGAATAATAGTGAAAATATAGTGTATCATTGAAATATGGTGGTTCGTAAAAATCGAAATAGAAAGGTATTACTTAAGTGAGTAATTAACCGAAATGAGGTGACTTAAAATATGAGGGTAAAAATGCGATGAGTTAAAAATATAAGGAAGAATGAGATATGTACGTACGAAATTAAGGGAAAAATTTGAAACTCTTTATGTCGCGGCTAACATGCCCCATTAATGGCGACTATTAAAACGAAGGTGTTTGAAAGTAAAACATGTTTAAGATTTGAAAAAGGATAAACAACGCTGGTGAGTGTACTATAATAACAATTTGTGGGTTACGGCCCACGATTAAAGTGTAAAGTTTAAATACGGAAAAGTTGGTTAGGCAAAAACGAAGTAGAAATAAAAGTATTGATATCGGTTTAACGAAAATTAGTAAATGCAACTCTAATGAAAGATGTAAACACATAGATAATGCGTAAGTATAACAAATAGGCTTAATATGCCATACGACTCCTGTTTTATCCAAATAAAATGAATATAACAAAGTGGATTTAAAAAGGGTATAAGGCGTGGATCCCTGGTTAAGGTGTAAAGGTGTGAAACGGTTGATGATCATTCGGGGTAAACGGTTTACAATCCATGGGTTGTTCAAAATCCTAACCAACAGAATTCAATCACTTAAATCAACATCAGCTCCGAGACACGGATCATTTAAGCAAATTCCTAACATGGCCAATACAAGTAACTCCACTTACAAACTCAAGGTCCATGTTTCCTCAATAATGCTATTATCTCGTCCACAATCTCCAATATACACTTTATATAATCAAACAATCAAAATTTCATTCCAATCAACGGTTTGCTTCCCAAGCAACTAAGGGTGTCATTCAACTCATTGGTTTATAAGGTGACATATACAAGTTTCCTTACAATTGAAGGGGTAGGGGAAAAGGTGAGGGATAAGGCAATACCAAAGTGCTCATGTTTTTTTTTTAAATTTGTTTTCAAATAGTATTCCCAAACAGTGTTACCAAAACGATATGTTCAAGGTGGTGCATTTTCAAAATCGAGTGCTCAAAAGAATGTACTTCAAATAGTTCTAAATATAGTGTAACAGTAGTGTATCCGAAATAGTTTTCAGATTTTGTATGCCGATAAGATTCATCTTTGAAATAGTGAAACAATGTTGACTTTCAAAATAGTAACCCAAAATAGTTTGTCAATTTAATATACCCAAGTAACATACCCCTAAAAGAGATTTCAAGTAGTACATTAATATAACGCGTCTTCAATTTAAGGAAACCAGAGTTTAACGTTTAAAATGGTAATTGGAATAGAGCGTTAAAATAGCGTACTCAAAATCTCGGGGCCAAAACAGTTTTCCGAAATAACGTTTTCAAAATATCGTATCAATTTGTAGATATATATATATATATATATATATATATATATATATATATTTCAAAAATTAGCGTATCGTAGTTTATCGTTTTATAAATGTAGTAAAATAGAACACAGGTATCCCCAAAAAGGTAAGTAAAAGGGTTTGGTATCCTTCCAAAGATAGGGCTCGGGCTGCTTCATAGTTCCTAGGACTCCTGCTAGGTCACAATCAGCCTATTGTAAGTTTCCTAAGCCTTGACAAGGTTCATTGGTTGTATGATCAGGTTACTTCCATCAGAAGATTTATCTTACAAGCGCTATGGTGCGGTCATTCTTAGACATCTAGTGATCAATCACGGTCCATCAATAGAATGTAAGGTTTTGGGGCGGTGAGAGCTGTAACATACCCCTAAAAAGTTTATACGGTAACATGACCAAAAGCCATTTCAAAAACGAAACAAGGCCAAAGTGACCATTTCAAAATCACAACGAAATCCAAATTTTACGAATTCAAGAAATCCAATTTCAAACGAAGCCAAAACCAAATAGAAATATTTTGATAACTCGAATGCAAAAATCACATGAACTTGATTGATACTATCATTCTCAAAACATACTAGTGTGCCAACCATGATATCGAACGAGTTAGGATAAATAGCTCAAATTCAAAACAGTGACGAATCGGGTCTCACCTGACCCGATGTGAACGAATATCAGGTGGTGACGAACAAAAGTTCCGAGCTAGGCAAAAAAAAAGGATGGAACATGGGAAAAGTAAAATAAGCATGTCATACAACCACGTTTTATTTGCATGAGGACTATGCAAGTAAAATATGTCTGCAAGTAAACCAAACCCAATCATCGAAAGCAAAAGTAACTGCATGGTAACAACCATAAAACAACAAACCATGGGACTAAGGATTGTAATGTACCTTTGCATGAAATATGTAGGTGTTCCTTGCCTGCACATTCAAAAGGCAAGCTATAAAAAACACAGGCAAACGAAACCTGTATACTAAAACACAGAAAGAAAGCATGCAACATCTTATAGAAAGCTTACTGTTATTTTTTTTCTCTGTTTTTTACGGTAAATTTTTTTTTTGAGCTCACCAGATCTGGTCTTCTTCTCTGCTGGCAGTCTTTGTCTACAGGATGAAAGTGGACATTGTATAATAGAAAAGTGCCACATAGAACCTTCTATACCATCCCTTGCACGTGGATCTTGTACCATGAATGAAATCTTGACCATTGGATGGAAAAAGTTGTTGTAAAAGTATAAAATAGCCGATAGATTATCCACACGTTTGCATGTTTTAAGGATTCACTTTTATAATTATCATCACATGTTGCAAAAACCCGTCCCTTTTCTTATACTTTTGTATAGATTTCTTAGGCCCATAACTAAAGACTATGGTAGGGCTAACAAATGTAGCACAAATGGGCTCCAGATGTTGGGTTTTTTTTTGGCGGGAAACGTGAGGTGCAAAACGACGTCGCAAGACTTGTGGTTTAATATATATTATAATGTAAAAAGTATTGGATTTTAAAGAGGTCTAAACTATTTTCTAATTATTTTTTTGTCGTCTTGTAATAAGCTTTTATTTAAGAGGTATTTTCAAAACTAGTCACTTTTTAGTTTTTGGGTTCACTTAAAAAAAAAAAAAAAAAAAAAAAAATGTTTTAAAATGTAACTTTTTGTGACCGCTAGACTGTGCGACCTCATAAAAATCGCGACACGTGTCATAAGGTTAGTGAAATATTTTTTGCTAGACTGAAGTGACATTTTGTACGACCATGGCGTTTTTTTGCGACCGCTTTGTCTTTTTTGAAATAGACAAAATTCTCAATAAAAACACAAAAATTTGTTTTTTTGAACTTTTTATTTTTATTTTTATTATTATTTTTTTTTTGGTGTTTAAAAGACAAAACGGTCGCATAAAAAACACTATGGTCGCACAATATGGTTGCACAAAAGGTCACTATATACTAGTAGCAAAAAAACATCCCACCAACCGTATGACACGTGTCGTGATTTGTATGAGGTCGCACAGTTTAGTGGTCGCACAAGACTAAATTTGATTTTTTTTTTTTTTGAAAAATAAGCCCAAAAATAAAAAAGTGACTAGTTTTAAAAATTGCTCGTTTAATGATATGGATAAACCTTTAAAAGCTTCATCTATGCTAGCAATAATATTGTTTAAAATGACAATTTTAGTGGACGCCGTACTCTTTAGATCATCGTATTAAGGTCCATATATGTCCTATTCATGATTTTGGATTATAAATATGACGTTTCAAATGGGTTAAAGGATGATTGGAGGAGAAAATTGTGCAAGTCAAAAGTCTTGATGGTGGGTCAATGTGGAAAAATTACAATAGTGATGGGAATTTGTATGTTTGTTTGTCACGGACTCACAGAAGATGGGCCAAGTTTTTTTCTTTTTAAATTATTTTTTAATGTGAAAGCTACTTAAATGGTAATCACAAAAGAATTCAGGTCCAATCTTTTAGCCCAGCCGTACCAAAGGAGTTCCTGTGAAAAACGCATAGAGGTCGAACATTTGCACGTACACTCATTCATAGCAAGTGGTAAGAGTCACAAGAACACACGACCTAAAATGAATATCAACTTGGTTTTCACCTTTGTTATTCTCTCTTGTCTACCTCTCCTTCACTCAGCTATGTCAACATGCCCAAAAAGTTTCAGTTGTCAAAATACGAGTCCATTAAAGTACCCGTTTTACAATGCCACTAACAAAGGATGTGGGTTGATCAAGGTCAGCTGTATTTGGAATCATTCGAAGGAAATTCAACTTGGAAAACATTCATATGTGCTTCTTCCCAAGGTTGATTATGCTTCTAATTCCGTTTCAATTCATAACAAGACATTTGAAAAACTTGTGAACTCGACTAGCTGTGAGGCACTCATGGATAATTTCACTTCTCCAAGCCCTCTTTTGTATTCCATTTCAGTAACTCCATTCATCACTCTCTTCAAATGCAGAAAGAAACTCAACCACACTGATGATACAGGTGCTTATTTTCACCAACCTAATTACTATAGCAACAACAGTTGCAAATATCACAATTTCTACTATAAGTTATCAGTCAGTAATAGAGCAGTTCCAAGCGATCTCCCACGTTCATGTCAAGTAATACAGCTGCCAGTGATAGTGGCATGGAATCACTCTAAATCATTAAATGTAACCAACATCTTTTCTCTTCTCTCTCCTTTCTTCTCTATTTCGGTTCAGTTGTCAACTTCCTGTTCTGGGTGTAACAATAAAGGCGGCCAGTGTGATACTTACAATGAACATTTTCAGTGTCTTCACCCCAAAAAAGGTATTCATGGGTAACATATTTCTTAAATTACATGTCTGCCCTATATATAACTTATGTTTTGTTGTTTGGTTGCGGCAGAAAAACTAGGCGGATACCTGATACTGATCACAGGTGATATACCTCTTCGATCCTACCATATGATTACTAAATATATAAATGCATACATGTAGGAATCTTGTCCTGAGGTATTTTAAATTTCTTTTTCTAGTTCTGGCTGGATTTGCCTTCATCCTTACGCTCTATCCAATCATCGTGATAATCCGGCGTGTGAATAAGAATAGCCCCTTTTGGTATTTGTCATCAAAGGACGAATCTCGATGCATTGAAGACGGAAGTAGTATCTTCTTTAGCGTCTCAGTTTTCTCCTATGCTGAGCTTGAAGATGCCACCAAAACTTTTGACCCTTCTCAAGAACTTGGTGGTGGAGGTTTTGGAACTGTTTACTATGGTAAGAATTCCACATACTTGTAGCAGTGTGATAGTGCTGAGGTCACAAATAGCTATCACACACTCACCATTTAATCACCGTTCTTTTTTATTACTAGCATCTTATATAGTTATCCTACCGTTCCACCTTCTCCCAAATTTAAGTGTATTTCTCTCACCACTTGCTAACAAATTCTCTTCTTTTTTCTCTTAACCTAATTTTTCTGATAAAGGTAAACTCCAAGACGGGCGGGAAGTTGCAGTTAAAAGACTTTATGACCACAACTACAATAGAGTTCAAAAGTTTATTAATGAGGTTGAAATCCTCACCAAATTAAGGCACCCAAACCTTGTTGTGCTCTATGGTTGTACTTCTCGGATAAGCCGTGAACTTCTCCTTGTTTATGAGTACATTCCTAATGGCACTGTTTATGATCACCTCCACGGGCAAAGAGCAAATGAAAGCTTGCTAACATGGCCAATACGGATGAACATTGCCATAGAGACCGCCAGTGCACTAGTGTATCTTCATGCCAATGAAATCATACATAGAGACGTAAAGACTAGTAACATTCTTCTTGATCACAATTTTTGTGTCAAGGTAGCAGATTTTGGTCTATCAAGGCTCATGCCAAATAATGCTAATCATGTGTCATCAGCTCCACAGGGAACCCCAGGTTACCTGGACCCTCAATATCACCAACGTTATCAGTTAACAGATAAGAGTGATGTTTACAGCTTTGGAGTGGTCCTGGTAGAACTGATATCATCCATGACAGCTGTCGATTTGAATAGGTGTCAAGATGAGATAAGTCTGGCTAACCTTGCTTTGAACAGAATCCAAAAATGTGAAGTTGATCAATTGATTGACCAGGCTTTAGTATCTGTTTCGAAAGGTGAAATGATGGCAATGATGACATCAGTAGCAGAGTTGGCCTTTAGATGTTTACAGTATCATTCTGAAATGAGGCCTACGATGAGCGAAGTGTTAGATGTGTTGAGGGATATTCAAAGGGAAGGAAGAATAGATGATCATGACAGAATAGGAGACAAAGCACCACTTCTATCTGAAAACAATGATATGGTGCTTTTGTTGAAAGACTTTCCACCTTCGCCGATTTCCGTCAATGGCGAATGGCAAAGTGATACTATTGTATCAACTACAATAAGCTGCAATGGAGATGGATTGCCAACGAATAATCCGACCAGTAAATAGAAACATTATGCAGATTTAGGTATAACGCGAGTGTATGTTCACATTTTTCATCGTTTTTTGTGCACTAAATCTGAAAGTTTCTTGATGAGGGAAAATGTGATGTAAATAACATATAGATTCATCATCAATGTCTACTGCTAATGGGCAGCTTTGACTGGTGCATTAATTTTACACTTCACAGCAAAGAGCAAATTCATTAACTTAAATTCTCGTTTCATGGAGATGAGGAATGTTAGCCTGGTGACGTCGAAAAATAATGTGTGGTTCAGTAGATACATCGCTATATCCATTATTAATTCTGACTGAGTTCATAACCAGTCTAGTCTATGGTACCAAACAACTTCACATGATCTTTAACTATCTATACTCATGTTTTTACAAAATTTGTAGTATCGTGCATATGCTGTAATATCCATACTTTATTCTAGTGTGATGTGCCATTGGAAAACTAAGAAACTGGGGTCTAAAGTCTAATGATGTCTTTATTTTTATAACTTATGCTAAGTTAAGACGTGCGGTGGGGGAATAGATATGACCCAGTGTTTTAAAACCCGGGTCGACCCGGCCGGGTTAACCGGTTCGACCGGTTCTGGCAAAAAAACGGGTCAAAAAAACCCGGGTTTCTAAAACCGGGTTAACCGGTTAGACCCACCGGGTTTTGAGTGACCCGGCCGAAAAAATAAAAAAAATAAAAAATTGAAAACCGGGTTGACCCGGCGGTCGAACCGGTTGACCCGGTGCCCGGTGACTCGACCGGGTCGATTTGAATGCAGGAGATGAGTGGGTTGGTCAAAAGTTTTGAAAAATATATTGGTCAATGAATTGGGTTCACTCCTAAACTTAGCAATCCACATTTTTATCCTCGTAATAACATGCTATCTGAATACCTGTGCCAAAGAAGTCACGTACTACCGGTATGACTTAGGATCAAATGAGAAAAACCTTAAAATGAGAAGGATGAAAAATAGCTATAACTACACATTAGAGATGCATCAATTTGAATTAGATGCATCAGTAATCTTTTAGATGCATTAAAATATATTTTCTAGATAAAAATTAGATGCATATATATATATATATTAGATGCATTTCATCAAACTAAAAGAATCCCATGTGTTTTTCGTCCTCTACATGTCAAATTTGTTGCTAGTACTACTTTGCATTTTTTTCACTTCAAAATCATTTTTGAAACTAATTGAGATGCACATAAATGAATAGAGATGCATCTAATTCAAGTCAATGCATCTCAAATATATGGTTATAGTTATTTCTCATTTTTCTTATTTCAAGTTTTCTTATCATTGGATCTTTACCCTCATTATTAAAACCATATGTGTAACTTTAATGTTGTACCAAAATCTCTACAAACATCAAATAAATTTCCACATATAAGTACATGAAATACATAATTGAGCCATCTAATATTTCTTAAGAGGGACATAGACGAAAGAAATTTATTTGTGTGTTGCTTGACCTGCTTATTGAGTAATATATGTAAAAAAAATCCTCAATCTTGTTCAGATTCATTTTTTCACGACTACTAGAATTTTTAATTTTGAACGGCTTTTTTCCCTTCCCGGGTTGAATTTCAACTTTTGAGAGCCCATCTTTTACTTTCAAATTACCCAAAAACATTCACCCATTACAAAAGTACCCACAAAAGCACAACATGAATGTGTCGTGTGTGCTATGCTATATCAACGCTCACAATAATTTATTAAAAAACACTAATAAAAACACCCACAAGATAATTTGTGTGTAAAGCTGCGGGTATTAGTTGCCCACAAATTAGACATTGAAGATTAAATTACCAAGAAAACATGATGTGGGTAAATGATGCGAGTAGATATTTTACCCATTAATTAACCACAAAAAATTACCCATGAAACTGTGCA